>BQNB010107082.1:0-23243 GCA_026074375.1 Tanacetum coccineum | reverse complement strand
TATTCATGGCCTGAGCTAGAGGAAAAGAGATTTTGTATGATCCAAGAGCGATTTAGGTCGTCTGCTTGGTGTTTGAGGGATCGGATGAGTACACCTACTCAAGTGTTGGTTGAGGGATTGGATGGGTACGCCTACCCAGTTTATGATTTGTTGGTTTGATTTGATTGGATTGAATTGCATGTTAGCTTGTATGTTAGTTAGTATAATTGCCATGAAAATATATTATTTTATAATTATAGTCATTCGGTTAAATTGTTTTGGAATGGATTGGATATGTGTGTCTGAAAACCTATGTTTCTCACCAACCGTTGGTTGACGTATAAGCATCATTTTCAGGTATTCAGCAGGATGAGGTTAAAGTTAGGAAAAGTGGCAAGATGGTCCGTAGGCAGCTGGTGAAGTTTAGTTATCTAGATTTCATTTATTTGTTTTGATTTGGATGTTGAATGATATTTGTCTTTACGCGGTTAGAAAGTTTGGATGTTGCATGTCATAGCATTGACGTAAATTCCGTCATTTCAATGTTAGACGCCTTTTGGATTTTGTTGATGTGTTTGGGTATTTTCATGACACTGCGTGTTTATACCTTGTATTTTATGCATGTTTTAGTTTATCTATATAGACGCCAATGTGTTGTGATGATTCTCTTTCTCGTCGCATGGCGAGGTGTGACAGATTGGTATCAGAGCCAAGTTATAGAGAAGTAGGTGGTTAAGCCTAGACTATAACCTAGGGGTCCTTCATGTAGATTCATTTAGGGCTTAAATGTTTAATGCTATAACTGCTATGCTTCCCCTCTATTTTTGCATAGCTTATATATCTCGTATTTTGCTAAGTTTGGGTATTTCCTTGGTAAAAAGGGTTGCATTCCCGGTTCTTTAGCACCAAGTTATGAATTCGTAGAAGAAAATTGGCATTATGAAATTAATGATGAATGCAAATGGTTTTTTTTCTTCTTTAAATTCTCCTCATCAGCAGGAAGGGATGGTGTTTCGGAGATTGGTCTGTGGATGATTCGAAATGTCCCCATTATTCTTAAAAAGAAGTCATCGAATTGTAACTTGTTGAAAGAAGAGGGGAATTTTGTTCTTGTTTGGGTTAAATTGCACGATATACCCGTTACAGCTTTTACTGAGGATGGTTTGAGTGCTATGGCAATTAAGCTAGGGAAGCCCGTGATGCTTGATGCATATACGTCCTCTATGTGCATGCAATCATGAAGAAGGCTGAATTTTGCGCGTGGTTTGATCGACTAAAGAGCTCACCAAGCTCTTAAATATTCTTTCATGCATAACAACATACAAAGGTAGAGACGATTAATATGATAAAAGCTTAAAAAATAGAGAAATATAAGCAAAAATACATGAAAGCAAAATATATATAATGATATGAGCAAATCATATAGAGGCAGAGGGTCACATAAGCATACAAATATAAACATATACGAGCATGAGAATTGAGAAACACATCATAACATAAACACATGCTAAGAAATTGAGCTTATGCACAAATATAATTGTATGTCCATAGGGTGCAACGAAGTTCCTATATGTAAGTTATATGTGATTACGTAATGTAAAGCACAATCTACATAAGAGGCTACTAAAATTGCCTATATGGAACTGGCTATAGACGTATATACCTAGAACGAAAAACAACCACATATAATTACACGACTTAGACTATATAACCGCATATTCTAATGAGTCCTACTAAATAAACATAAAATACACAAAATAAACTGAAGATGTGGCTTTTAACTCCTATAACGAGTGGCTCATCTGGATTGTCAATATTCGTTTACATAAGCCAATTGAATATGTTATTGAAAAGGTATTTGTTACGTGATGTTTGGTTAATTTAGCGCTTCAGAATCAAATGCTCTTTGGGAATTCTCAACCAGGCGTGCTCTCATTTATTCGATGATGTAGTTCAATTTTCTTTATAACTGGAGTTCTCCTCGGTCTCGAAGGTCGATCCTAAGTGTAATGTTAATTGGGTCACTTGGTTACAAAACCATAATTTTGTTATCTTGTAATCTTTTCTAACTTCTTACTAGTGTTTTAATAAAAATCTGCTGTTAAAAAAAATACACAAAATAAACACTAGTCAAACATTTTATTGAAAAAATACAAACTAATTAATTTGTGTAGATTACTTGTTCCAATGTTATTTTCTTTTTTCATTTTCATCGTTACTTCTTTTTATATTTTGATTAATACATGATATATCAATAAAATTGTGATCATTTAGATCAAAAAAAAATGTGATGCGCGATTTTCTTTAATAGAAACTACGTCAGGTTTTACATTTATAAAACCCTAACAACCTCGACTATTCCTACACATTAAAGAGCAGTGTACCCTATCGTGTATAGTGTAGTGATTGGTAAGTACGGGTGTCGACCCAAAGAACGGTTTGTGTCTCTAATTGTCTAATTAATTTTATTAATCTACCTAAGAAAGCAGTAAAGAAAGCATGTTGGAAAAGGGAATTAGTGTCGACCAGAAGAATTATTGCAGGATTCTTGGGTGGTAAGCCTTGCTGTCGAAAAGGGAATTAGTATAGTGGTGGACAACTAGAAAGGAAGAACGTAATTAATTACTATGACCTCTAGTGCAATGTTATAACAACCGTAATTACATCAAATGAAAATCCATCTATTAAATTATATGCACTGTAATATACATCTATTATATAGTAAATATATATATAATATATATATATATATATTATATGTATATATATATATATATATATATATATATATATATATATATATAATAAGTTATCACCTCGTTGACAAGGAAATTTTTGCTTTATCTCATTTATGCAACGAAACTTGCTATTCTCGAAGTAAACTAGCTCAACGCTATAAAACAACCTCCACCAATGACATCTATATCTATGTTTATATCATGTAAACATCCCTAATTAGACAGATCTATATTTTAATACATTTACCAATTACATCGTCCATTTAAAACGTATTTTTTCATAACGTTATTTCAAAACAAGCATTAAACGTTAACGTTTATATCAAAACCCTAATTATATGTAATGTATACATATAAAATAAATGTGCAAGCCCCTAAAGCATGTGTACAAGTGCCAATACACAATATTTGAATATCTTTTCCCTCCTAAGTCAAGTTACAACTTTATAAAGCATAATGTTCAAGTTAATCATGCCTAAAAACCTAATTAGGTCATTTAAGCTCCTAACCATTTAAAACTTTACCACCAACT
This sequence comes from Tanacetum coccineum, assembly GCA_026074375.1. Classification (NCBI taxonomy): domain Eukaryota; kingdom Viridiplantae; phylum Streptophyta; class Magnoliopsida; order Asterales; family Asteraceae; genus Tanacetum; species Tanacetum coccineum. The sequence goes on along the minus strand of BQNB010107082.1, from coordinate 19,994 downwards.
TTAGCACAAGGTACAAGCACTTAATGCATGCCATCTAAATCCTAAACCTAATCCCTAATTAATCCTAAAACCCTAATCTAAAACCCTAAACCCTAAACGAAACCCTAAAACCCTAATTTCACTTTAAACTTAAAAACTAAACCCTAAACCTTAAAAACTAAAAACCTTAATCCTAGACCCTAAAACTCAATCCTAACACTAATCTTAAACCTCAATCTATCACTAATCCTAACCCTAATCTATATTTTAAAACCTTAAACCCTAAGCCGAACCAAAACCAAACCCGACACCCCTTTATTTTCATTTTTACCCATTTTAAGCAAAAAGGGTATGGGGCAGGAAGAGAAAAAATTATGAAAGAACAAGTTGGAAGAAGAAAAATAAGAAGCAAAAAAAAAATAATGAAATAAAAGAAGCAAATCAAGAAGAGCAAACACAAACATACACCACCTCCCGCGAGCCGCCCGCACCCACTTGTGAAGAAGCCGTTTTCATCCACCTCCCTGGCCAGCACCTCACTATCCCCACGCCAATCACTCACCCTGACAGATCACCTAGCAGCCACCCTAGCTCCTTACAAGCACCTTATTCACCTCCCTTGGCCACCAAGTTGCATGATCACCTCCTTGTCACTCCTATGTAGTCGAACCCCCTCCAACACCCCCACCTTGCTTGCTACCCTCCTAGCCCTCAATACTTATCACTTAGCATCCCTTAATCACCACTCTATATCCCTTGATCCCCACAACAAGAAAACTTAGGCACCAAGCTCATTTGAGCACTATATAAGCCGAAACATACACCCTCTTTCAATCGCACCTCAAATTTCATCATACACTTAAATGGAGCTCTAAATCAGACCAAGAAGGATCAAGATAAGTCCTTAAGATCAGAATAGAAGCCAAGAATCAAGAGAAAAGAACGCTTGAAGTCGTTACTAGGCGTATGAACCCGAAAACCCCATTTCGACCCATTTTAGCTCAAGTAAGCTCAAAATCTTGTTCAATAAGCTTATAATCTGTATTAGAATGTTCATAATACTCTTAAGATCACATATGACCTCTTTTTAAAGCCTTGAATCCTCAAACCTATGTGTTTTTGGTTAAAACCTTAAAAATGACCCGTTTTGATTTTTTTAGCTAACGAATCCTTTTTCTAAACTTTTGTTACGTTTATAGGAACATCTTATTTTAGCTTATTTTAATAAGCTATAACCTGAAAATATCATTTGGAACCCTAAAATAAGCTTGCATAGCTTTTTGGACTTGATTTGCAAATGTTTTTCAGCATAGGGATATATCTTAACTTTTCTAAAATTATAAACTATTATGTGCTGAAAATTGTTCATTAATCTAAAGTATAACTCAAAGGACCTATTTTGCCACATTCTAAAGTTAAAGGATTAAATTATTATATACTTTAAATAATAAACGTACTAAACTTGTAAAAGATTTATAAATCGAGTGGTATATATTGCTATTTTTAACAAACTTAAAAAAATAACATATATATTTTTTTATATAAATAATAAAAAATATATATTAATATATAAAACTCGAATTTATTAAAAACCCGACACAATTTATCGTTATATGATCAAAACGATCGAACGCATTATACAACAATTACGTTATATATTTAACGTTAATTTTATCATCGACTAAACTTTTAAAAAAAACTTAAAATTTTTAATCGTATCATGATACTCGGTGAATTTCATGTGAGGGTTCCATTTGGGTATGTTTTTGACTAGTTTGCTGGGTTTTAATACGATTTAAAAGTGCCCTGGCCCTCCAAACATACTACATAGGGGCCTCTGGATATAAGAAGCCACGAACGTGATACAATACTTCATTAAACTAATAAAATTCAAATATAAATGTTAAACCTCTGTAAGTTGTGAAACAAAATAATCCAAACTAAGACTTGACATATTACCCCGATGTTGTGTGACGAAGCATGTTAATTCACTTGATATACTTTTTTACCACAATCAATATCCCATGTGTAAGGTGAGTTCAATAGCCTCAGCACATTTTAAATCTTTTAATATTTTCATAAACCCTCAGGGTTGATACATTGCTATAAACCATGAAACGAGTATGTGTCAACTTGTACGCTATCCTGATATATTTAATGCTAAGTCCCTTTACTTTGTGCATTAAGACCCCACTAACATGGAACCGTTAATTACTTTTCGGAGTAAGCGCGAATGCTGTGAATAGATCTATTTGGGACTGAGCTTCCCCGTTGGTGTACCTATACTTTCTGGTAACCAAAACGCACTAGTCAAATTATAACATTTAAATACAATTAATTAAATCATTCATAATTTCATAAAATTCATTATTTTCATAAATCATTATTCAATACAATAATTAAAACCAAAATATATATTCATATATAATCAAATATAAAATATCACCAACAAATAAAAATAATTCACAAAATTAGGTAATTAACTTCATAATAGATTTGAATAAAAAACATTTTATCATATTTAACACAATATTATACAATAAAAACACATAAATCACATCAAACACCAAATATATATATAAAATACATTGCAAATATGACAACATTTATAAAATCAAAACAAACAAAAACAGCAGTCATATCAATAAAATAAATTAATATATATAATACACAAATCCAATCATAATAAAAAATAAAAAAATAAAATAAAACAATCACAACCGACACAATAACATAATCAATTCATATATTAATATAATATCGAGAATATTTCATCATAATTAATATGAATTCAATACAATATTCAAAACATTCAGACTATTAGAAAAATACAATAATAAGTTATAAGATCAATAATAATATTTTTCAAAATAATCAAAATATCATTTAATAATGATTCATTACAAAAAATAATCATTCAATTTATCATTTATTAATTATAACAATTCATAAATCAATTATTTATCAATATAACACATCAAAAGTATAAATAAACAATATAAAATTTAACCATACAAAATAATAGCAAAAAAACAATCACAATCATATATTAATAATTCAATACAAAAAAACATTCATTTATACTTCATATCAATATTAATATATAGAAAAATTATTAAATTTCAAAATGAATTATATAATTCATAAATATAAAATCATTCATAAAATAAGAAAATATATTTTCATATTGATATATCAATATACATATATCAAAATATTATATTATAACATAAATACAAAATAAAAATCAATCACATAATTAAATTACAAATAGTATTAATCAAAATTAAAAAAATAAACAATATATATGAATAAAAACATCCAATCAAAATAAAATCATAATATTAATTCATATATTCATATTCCATATAAATCATATATTAGATAAATAATTATATAATAATTCATTAAATCAAAAAATTAAAAAATAACATAATCATTAAAATAATATACACAAAATTCAATAATAAAATTTATGTATATCCATATACTTCATACATAATCAAAATAAATCAATATTAAAATTTAATAACATAAAAAACATAAAAAAATAATATTTATTTAAAATACAATAAATAATAAATATTCATAATTCATACAACATGAAACATTAAACAAAAAAATATAAATACATATAATAAAATCACAATATCTATATTACAAGAAAAATACAAATATCATTATTCAAGCAATTTTTAATTAAAGCAAAATCATATACATCATATATATCATATATATCATTTATAACAAAAATATTAAAATTAATAAAATCATATTATATCAAATAATCAACTTAATAATTTCATGTATATAAATATAAAAAAAAATTTCAATTTTTCAATAATTAATCCAATATAAAAAACATAAATACAATAACTCAAAAACAAAGAAATTACATCATATATATTTCATCATAATATATAATACATTAATATATAATTCATTAAACAATATATTAACAAAATAATCAATATACAAATAATTTCAATAATTCATATAACATAAATATATATCACTTTAAACATCAATATCAATTAACATCATAATAAATTAATATATTAATCATTAACAAAACCATACAATATCATTAAAAATTCACAACATAATCAATTAGTAATATAAAATTGAAAAAAAATACATATTATTAACAAAGTCCAAATTTACATCATACATAAAACATATAATATATAATAATATAAATCAATATTTAAAAATCATAAATCATAACAAATAATAAATAAATAAATAAATCAATCATAATATAATTATCAATAAACATATTAAATATATATTCATCATATTTAATAAAAATCATATATCATCAAAAAATTAAATACACATAAATATAAAAATATCATATATATTATTCACATAATCAAATAATACAATTCATAAAACAATATAATAATAAAATATATTAAAAATATCCATTTATTCATAATTAATAAATAAAAAAATAAAAAATAATCATATAACAATAAATCAAAAATCAACACTATATAAAATAAAACACCATAAAAATAATAATTAAATATATCCATCAAATAATGAACAATAACATAAATATAATACAATATTATATTACAAATATAATATTCATAATAAAAATCATTATTTCATATCAAAAGTATTACAATTCTATAATTATTAAATAATTCATTAAAAAAAATCAAAGATAACAATAATATTCAATAATCATATCAATAAATCATTCATATAATAAAAAATATTTTAAAATATAATACATATTTCAAATACAAATAATTAATCAATCAAATTAACCAAATATAAATTAAATCAAAATAACAAAAAAGACATTAGACACATCATATATAATAAACAAGAAAAAATATATTCTAAATAATTATAAATAACATCAAAAAATTAAAAATATTATACATTTATCAAATCAATTAAATACATAAAGAATAATATAAAATATATGAAAAAATCAATAGCATCGATCAATGATCAATTCATTTCATAATTACAAATAAAATACAAAATACATACCAACAACACATACATATCAATTATATGATTAATTATAAAATATAACAAAAAAATACTATTATAAATACAAAATATAAAATATCACATAATATACAACAACATAACAAACACACAAAAATAACACACAATATTCATCATCAACATTAAAAACAAAAATATACACCATAAATAATTCAAATCACATAAAATATCATAATACAAATAAAACATTCATATTACATATATTACAAAATATCCAAATTATCACAACCAAATAAAATCATCATAAACATCAAATAATGTTCAAAACAATAATAAAAAAAATAAATATTATCATAATAAAATTATAAAATAAAATAATAACAAATAATAAATCATTTACAAATTATGATAAAAAATACAATTCATCAAAAAATCTAATCAATTCAACAATTAATTCAATATATTATTAATATTTCATTTAAATAATAATTCATATTTCATATCAAATTAAAATCATTCATATAATAAATCAATACATATACATATAAAATTAAATTAACAAAATATATTAATATCAATCCAAATATATTCAAAACCCAAAAAAATATATTCATAATTATAATTAATCAAAAATATATAAAAAATCATTTAATAAATTACAAAATAAAATCAATTCAATAATCAATATTCAACAAAATAAATCACATATTATATAATATTTATCATTATAGTCAAAATATCTTAATAATAAGATAATTACACAACAATACATATAATAAAAATTCATACCGTAAATTATAAATAAATAAATTTCATTAAATAATCATAAATTCAATAAATAAATAAATTATGTCAATTTACAATCCATCATCAATATCATTAAAGAAATAAATAACATATACATATTATAAATAATAAATATAATATATAACATTAATCATAATCAAGATCATCATTAATTATAATATTCAATATTATATTTCAAATATTAATAAATCAATAAAATCACATATTTATAAACAAATAACAAAACATTATAAATTCATATTATAATAAAACAAATTATCATAAACATATATATATATTCAAAATCTTTAGTACAATCACATCTCACACATCAATAAATACAAACGTCAATCAAACATTAATATAATATTCAATATCATTTACAAAACAAAAATCATAAAAGAATAATAATCAAATTCATATCACAAAATAATATAATATATCAATATATAAAATAAATAAATAGTAAAAATAAAATTTAATATACATACCAAATTAAATAACAAAGAAAAAAAAAAAAAAACAAATACATCAAAGAACCAAATTATATAATATCATACCATATTCACATTATAAATATACCAATATAACATCATCAAAATATAATAAATTATATATTATATAAACAATATTTTATATAATTAATTCAAAAATATCATGCAAAATAAATAATCAATAAAAAAAACAAAAATAAAATACACATAATCATCTTCAATCATCTCATAAACAATACAATTTAATAATACTTAATAATATATTCACAAATAAATATAAATAATAACATAATATCATAAAAATTATAAAATACATAAATAACAATATATAAGTTAATTTAATAAAAAAATTTCATTAACAAATTCAAAATAAATTAATTAATACATCAAATCATACAATATATCATATTTGATAAAAAATCATATAAATAAATTTCAACAAATATCATATTTAACATTCAAATTTTAAAATATCAATAATAATAATTCCATATAATACATATAAAAAAAATAGACAAATCATAATTTTAAAATTTCATTATCACATAAGAATATACAAATAATAAAAATACAATAAATAAAAAAAGATATAAAAAATATATAACATTATTACAACATTATAATAATTCAATATTATAATAACAATCATTAATAAAATATCTATATATAATATATATTTAAAAACAACAAAAAACATATAAATACAAAATACATAAAATTCATAAATAAACATTCATTTAAAATCAATAAAAACACATTCAATATAATAATTCAACATTAATAACAATTATAATAATCAACATCAAATAGCTATGATTCACAAATATATCATATTCAAAATCATTTAATAAACAAAATTACATAAATGCAAAAGTGAACATATATAACCAGTCGCCAATCAAATAACATAAATTATACATAACACCAATATTCCATGTAAATAATAAATCAAATTCACAATCATCACATAATTATAATCATAATATAAATTAATATCAATGAATCAATATTTCAATTATAATCATTAAATATAAAAAAAATCATTCATTCAAAAACATATTATCATATCATAATAATCATATTCAAATATAATCACAATATTATTCATCATTAATAGAATCATTATTTTTTCACAACAATATAATAATATAAAATAATATATCATAATCATCACAATAATATAAAATAAATCAAATAACATATCACAAACAACAATATCCAATAATACACATATACCACATAAACATATCAAAAATTATCACGAAAAAAATAAGCAATTCATTTCAAAATACCAATTATATTACAAAACAATATAAATCATTTTAATAATTAATCATCAACATTTTCATATACATTAATATATTAAATGATCATAACAATGCAGACGTTTAAAACAACATATTTCAAAATTAATACAAAAATAACATAATATAACACATAAAATCAAAGAATTCAATATAAAAAATTATACATTCAAATTAATACATTATAATAATCAATATTCAATCAAATAAATTATATAATTTCATATGTCAATTTTACTTCCATTTATTCATGCAAACCACTCTCTAAAGCATTATAACTTTATAAAACATTTTACTATCACATGATAAACCATTTTACTATCGTTGACAAATTATTTTACTGTCTTGAGATATTTAACCATTGTCTTATAAACCATCGTTTGGTCATCTCACAAATCATTTTGTTGTCATCTTATAAACTACCTTGTTTCTATCTTGTGAATTATTTTCTCACACTATAAACCATTTTGATACTACTTTTTAAATAACCTTAGTTTGGACGAAAATGAGCATCGCATCGTTAGACCTCAAATATACATAGCCTGATCACCTATGTATAATTTAGCAAGGACCATGCCATGCTGAGAGTAGTCACCATAAAACTTTTATCAAAAGCCAATTTTCTATTTATATCATGTTTTGTGTGCGTATTCATAAAACGTGTTTGTCACAGGAAACTAAATTAGTAACCATAGTAACTAAGTAGACCTTTACATATAAAGTCGACATCATCATATACTAAATCCTAAGCTAAAAATTCGAGCGCTATCAACTAGTCGCATTAGGGGACTATTCAACCATCATATTTGATCCGCATTTAGGAATGTACTAAATCACCCATTCAACGTCGACGCAATGCTATAGAAGTTAGTATTGGTAACACCATCATAGGTAAAATCCGTTATCACTCTAAAAGGGAGAATGTTATAACTAACCTTCACTCTTGTCTTGCCTTTTCCGTTTCTTGTCGGTTTTGACTGATTTTGCTCACTTTTGTCTTTATTATCCTTTCCTGCACAATAGACACAAAAGCACACAATTTTCTATCCTTTTGGCATCTTTTTGGCTTTTATTTGGCAAAATCCTAGGTAATGAATATATACAATTAAGCACTTATCACCAACCATGCTATGGATTGTGAGGCATTATTAGTAGGACTAGCCGCCTCTGTAAGAAAAGGTATGAAAGACTTACATGTTTTCATGGATTCACCAAAGTTGGTTGCTCGGACAGAAGGAAACCATATGCCAGCAATGGAACAAGATGTAACAACCCACGGTTTCAAGTCATTTTACGTCAATAAATATTCAACTATTTATTTTAAACTTTTGCGCGTTCACTTTTAATTTCAACTGTTAAGTTTAAGCGCGTAAACTAAAAATCAACATTCAACGTAAAGCGACATCAAATAAATAAAGGTTACGTCAAACAAGTATTATATATTTATTATGAAGATAATTATTGACTTTTCACTTTTTATTTTTATTCGTTACGTAAATCGTCTACGTGTCGCAATAAAACACATTCATGCATGCATGGAAACCATTTAAACCTTCTATACATACAATTTGGTAACTAAATATATTAAAACAAATGTTTTTTTTACTTCTTGATAATCGAATACAAGCACATAAAAGGTATAATTTCTTTTTACCTTTTGATAAACTTTGTATGTATATGTCTCTCATAAAAACTAGCACTACAATCTTTTTTTCTATTGCTGCTACAAGAAAACGTGGGTAATCAAAACATTAGCAAGGAAAGGATATTCTCTCCTAAGCTAGAAGTCCTCTACCCTTATTTACCCAACAGATATACGGTCTCTCCCATGTTAAGCCCATTTCCTTTTGTATAAATTTCTAAACCCACGTGATACTTGGATATATTCTCTTCCATACTTCTGCTCCCCACGCCTCCAAATAGTAAACACCTTTAATTTACCTGTACATTGACCATATACAAGCCCCAAAAATCCTTTCCTTATAAGGATTTACACAATAACGTGATTCAAAAATAAGATACTATGCATGCAAAGTTTTTGAGTATGTATGGCCTCTTGCAAACCCAGAAGAAACACAGCAGGTTCAAACCATCATATTCATATCCTCACTTTGGTTTCCTTGTGTTCTTTACATCTTTGCTTTCGACTCACATAAACCCACAAGTGTCATTCCATTAAATTTGTCCATATCAAACCTTAAGTTCCAGAAAACCTTAACTAGTTTCTTGGGTTTTCTTTCATTGTTTCTGTGGTCGAGCACATCAAGATAGCAAGACATTAAACGGGTTCGTAATCATAAAGGAGGTGCAAGCAGTTGAATTAGGTTTAGTGTTTGGGTTGTATACAAGAGGGGTAAAGAAAAGAATTAGGGTTTTCGTTGGGTAAACTTTTCCACTCAGCCGAATATTGGTGAGTCTTACATTCATAATTTGTGCCATTCGTTTATATGCAAATCATGTCATTTAGATTTATTGTGCTTGAGAATTTTACTCCCTTAAAACTATCATGAACACGACCCCATTGCATGATTACCAGTTGCAAATATAGAAACAATCACTTTTGTATCTTTCTGTAACAGAAACAAAGGGCTTAAATTTGTTAACTACTAATTTGGTAGAACTTTTGACCACATGTTGTTACTAAGCCGTGTGCTAGACCTCTTTGTAACAAAATATAGATACTTAATCATAGTTAGCCGAATTGCAAGTTTAAAAGCAAAACATTTTTTTGTAAACCTTCTGATGTATACGGGTTCATTGAGAAACCCGTATACAAACTTGACCAATAGAATTTCTAAGCTTATCATTTGTTAACGTAGTATAGGAGTAGTGTTCATGCAAAATTTGAGCTTCTAACACCTTATAACGAAGCGGGAAATAGACTCACAAATATGTTATTTTATGTATATGAAAACTGCCCTGTTAGGTCGACTTTAGGCCTTAGTCTGACCCACTTAGGCTTAGACATAGAGTCAACAAATGGGGGCATTTTATATTCGACATGGTAGGCTTTATTTAGAAACTTGAATCACGGAAAACGATTAAGAATCAAGCTCGCAAACTGAGTCTCAAGTTAGTGCTGTTGTCGCTTGTTCAACAGTTAATACTGTTGGAAGGTCGCGACACCACCACATTCACACCCATTTTTAACTCGCTTAATCACCTCGAAACTTAAAACTTAATTAATAAAAGTTTTAGTGGACCTGACATAGTTTATAAATGTATTTTTAGTTTGTCGAAAGTTAAAAGTAACGACTCGCAAATTGGACAAAAAGATGAGTACTGTAGACTGAGTGCAAAATGTTTCCACATTTAAAACTGGTTGGCAGAAGGGGTCGTGTACCCTTACTTTAGCCTCGTTTTTAATCACTATAACGACTTTAAATTGCAAAACTTATAAAAGATGAATTATTATACTCCTGGCTTAGTTTTCAAAAGTATTTTTGGTTTGTCATAATACTGAGTAACGAGTTTGTAATCCGTGAACAAAGTCAGCAAAAAGTCACTTGAAAAACACAACCAAAAATAAGTTTTATGACTTGTAACCCAGCCGCGACACCCTTTCCTTTGGCTATGTTTTTAACATATTAAACGATATTTTTAGACAAAACTTAAATAACGAAAGTTATAGACGACATGACCTAGTTTTCAAAATATCTTTTTTTTGTAATTTCAATAAGTAACGAGTCCAGAATTTGATTGTAAAATTCTGCATTTGTCCCCCTAATTTTATAAATAAAACTTAATTTTTAAATTCATTTTGTTATAACTTCGACCATGTGTTTAACATGTTTAGAGACCCAAACCAAGTGTCGATTGAATTAACTATAAAAGTACTCACGACCTAGTTTCTAAATTGTCCGATATCGTAATTTACATGTTTGATGGTAAGAGATTAAGACCCGATACATTTGGCCAATTTTAATGAATAACCACATTTTAAACAAGTAATATTTTTCAAACTCAAGCACAATACTAAGGACAAGATTGCATACATTTTAGTATATTATATGATTAGTAATATGCGTATTATTCATTTAGGTAGCGAATAGAGTTTTGCATCGTTTTTCGTGCCTGCACTTATTTGATATTATCTTGCTATTGCATTGAGGTGAGTTTATAGTCCCCATCTTATAGTTTTCAATTATTTATCAAATCTCGGGGATGAGATCATGTTTGTTTTACAAAATGGATACAAGTACATTTTATTTTAAATATTACGAGTTTGTCTAAGTAGCTATAACCCACTATGCCCATCATGAACTGTTAATTATTAGATTGTAAGCGCGAATGTTATGAATAGATCTATTTGGGAATTAACATCCCCGTTCGGGCAAGTAGTGCTTGCTAGTATTCCGGTTGAACGGAACGACGAACGCATACCATGTCGGACTCATAGATGTTATGGGTTGAACATCTACATTGGGCACATCATTTATATGTAGTCGATAGATACATGTTATTCTTCAGTGTCCACGAGCTTGAATGGCATTTCTAATACATTTTTGGATATTGTAATTGCTACTACTATACAAGGGTAATCTTGCTACCCGCTTCAATTAAATTTATAAACCAATAAATTCATCAACATTATTGTAGACGTTTTTAAATCACTGTTTTTCCTCAAGTACTTAAGTGCTAGGTGGCTAGCTTGATGTGCATTTGAGTCTAAAACAATAACAAGATTATCTTTTCAACGACACCTAGAGGTCAGTTCACTTCCATGAACCTTGTGCAATTGTATTATGAAGTACATGCCCCCGGAACATCATTTTCAGCTCGACCCAATTTGAGGGGTGTTACGATGGTATCTAGAGCCAAGTTATAGAGAACAAGGTTGCATATTTTACCTAGACAATTACCGGTTATCAAACAGTTGGCACCAACACAAGTTTTCAAGGACTTACTTACATTACTGGTTTGCATCCTAGTAACATGCTTACATGACATAGCACCATTTTAGCATTATTTGTTATACTAAGCAAGTGCTTACATAGGTTAATTACTGTACTTACATGATATATAATAATAAGAAGATATATATACTTACATTTCCTTACGTATATCTTACATTTATATAAGAATTATTTATATAAATACTAGAACATTTCTCAAAACATTACGAATAACACAATGGTCTAAAGAATCTTATAAGACATTAACATCGCATCTCACAACATTTTATCTTTGGAGCACGACTTAGAGAACTAAATTTTTTTTATTACTCTTCCAATTTTGAAGAATCATGCTTGTAACAAGACAAGGAGACACTACCATTATGACTCCAGAAACTGTTCAAGCCATGATCGATCAGGCACAACAAAGAGACTCTACCAACACTCATGATGACGGAAGCCAAAATTTGGGTGGAGGACCTGGAAGGCCCGTGCAACCTTCACGTGTTTGTTCCTACACCGACTTCATGAAATAACAACCCTTAAACTTCAAGGGAACTGAAGGCGTTGTTGGCTTGTCTCGATGGTTCGAGAAGATGGAATCAGTATTCCACATCATCGGTTGTGCTATTGACAACCAAGTGAAATTCGCTACCTGCACTCTGCTAGGTGCTGCACTAACCTGGTGGAATGGTCATGTGAGGACCTTAGGTCATGATGCTGCTTATGCTATGACTTGGGATATTCTAAAAAAGAAGTTGACGGACAAATACTGTCCAAAAGGTGAAATCAAGAAACTTGAAATTGAACTATGGAATTTGAAGGTCAAAGGAAACGATGTTGGAGGTTACACTCAGCGTTTCCAAGAATTGGCCCTGATGTGTACTAAATTCCTTTTTGATGAGACTGAGAAGGTCGACAAGTACATCAGTAGACTTCCCGATAACATTCACGGAAATGTTATGTCCGCGAGACCCAAGACTCTTGATGATGCTATCGAGTTGGCCAACGACTTGATGGATCAGAAACTCCGCACTTATGCGGAAAGGCAAGCTGAGAACAAGAGAAAACTCGATAACAACAACCAGGCTCAACAACAACTTCTCAAGAAACAAATTATGGTTCAAGCTTATGTTGTAGGGTCTAGGGAGAAGAAACCGTGCGGATGATCTAAACCTCTGTACCATAAATGCAACTATCACCATGACGGAGAGTGTGCACCCAAGTGCACCAACTGTAAGAAAGGCAGTCATTTGAAAAAGAATTGTTGGCATCCCATTAATGGTAACAAACAAAGAACTATCACTTGCTATGAATGTGGGAATCAAGGGCACTACAGGAGTGATTGCCTGGTGTTGAAGAACCAAGGTACTGAAGAGCCCGAGGAATGGTGTATCCTTACGAGAGAAAACTACCAAGGACATTAACAACATGAAGGGCGATACAGATGCTTAGACTCTATCTCCTTAAAAAGTTCTCGTTGTATTTTCTCTTAAAAATTTCCATTGTACTGTACGAACAATTTTAAATTATCTATCAAATCAATATGTTGTGAAAATTCCGTCTAATTTACTTTAAATCACTATTTATATATGCAAGCTACTATCACAAATATTATGAAATCGTAACACTATTTTGACAAAAATTGAGCCATGAGCATCGTTAGCCCTCAAATATACATAGCTTGATCCAACTCATGTTAATAATCAAGACAAAATACCAGCCATGTTGAGAAGTAGTCACCTGTAAAACTTTTATTCAGGAAACAAATATTACTATTTTTACTCTAAGAAGGACAACCCGCGATAAGTTTTCAACCATCCATCAAGGAAATTAGAGACCTGTACCAAGTGATTCCACTTAGATAGCAAATTGACTTAACACGTATTAGGAGGATTAAGACAAGTACATACACCTCTTCATCAACACTATTCCGGAAAGCAACTCGAACTGAATTGCTGGACACAATTCTTTTAACACGGAGAGACTGTAACAATTCACATTTTTACGTCATTTTACGTTAATAAATACTCAACTAATTATTTTAAACTTTTTTGCATTTACCTTTAATTTTCATCGTTTAGTTAAATCGAGTAAACTAAAAATCAACGTTCAACGCAAACGCGTATCAAACAATAAAAATAAAACAAGAAACTAATATATACTCCTAAAAACTAGACAAAATTTCGTGTATACCTTTTCAACTCAGCAAATCTGTAAATACATTTAAACTTGGGTAAAGATATACAAAATCCATTCTTACTATAACCCTATTACCCAATGTACAAAGCCCATTATCCCTTTTATAAAACCTCTCAATCCCACGTGATGAACTTAGCTGTGTTTCTTGTATCTGCTTCCCAAGCAAACCAACAGTACTCACCTTTTAAACCCTGTACATTGACTATGTAAAAACCTAAGGATTCCTTGCCTTATATGAATCAACATACAAATGTGACCACTTCATTGACTACTTTACCTTCCTTGGATTCGGTTATAAAAAGGGTCACCATCTCCTCTCTTTGAGTTCATAGTAAGCACAGCAGGCCATCAAAAATTTATCTTTGCTCTCCCTTTTGTTCCCCTGGTAGTCACAAAAAAAATCAAACACATCCCCTTCATACACTAAATACAGAAGTAAGTAAAACCCTAAAACCTTAACCCTAATTCGTCCCTTTTGGTCTCCTTCTTTGATCGACGTGCAACCAGGCAGGCCTTCTTTCGTTTCGTTGGTGATCACAAGAATCCCAGACGTGTAGCAAGGAGTCAAGTGGTGTGGTTCGGTTGGTATTAGTTTTGAAGTTGGTTTGGTTCGTTGAGGTGTCTAACGAATTTAGGGTTTTGCTGATTCGAATCACAAATCACTACGACTTTGTTTGTGAAGTCTTATGTATAAAAAATTTGCCATTCATATTATACAATCATGTCATATGGATTTATTATGCGTGAAAATTCTATTTTCTTAAAACTAATATGAATACGACATCTATCGTCATGATTATCATTTGCAAACATACAATTTTGTATTTTTCCTGTAGCAGAAATAAAGAACTTAAATTTGTTAACTAATAATTTGGTAAAACTATTTACCACATGTTGTTACTAAGCCGTGTGCTATACCTCTTTGTAACAAAATATAGATACTTAATCATAGTTAGCCGAATTGCAGGTTTAAAAGCAAAACACTTTTTTTTGTAAACCTTTTGATTTATACGGGTTCATTGAGAAACCCGTATACAAACTTGACCAACGGAATTTCTAAGCTTATCATTCGTTAACGTAGTATAGGAGTAGCGTTCATGCAAAATTTGAGCTTCTAACACTTTTTAACGAAGCGAGAAATAGACTTACAAATTTGTTATTTTATGTGCATGAAAACTACCCTTTTGGGTCAAATTTAGGCATTGTTTTGACCCACTTAACTTAGATAAAGAAGTCAACAAATTGGGCGTTTACATATTGACATATAGGCTTATTTATCAACATGAATCCTCGTAAACATGTTAAGAATCGATCCCGGCAAACTGATTCTCAATTAGGAGTGCTGTTGTCGCGTGTTCACAGTTAATACTGTTGGAAGGTCGCGACACCACCACATTCACACCCGTTTTTAACCTGCTTAATCACCTCGAAACATAAAACTTAATTAATGAAAGTTGTAGTATACCTGGCATAGTATATAAATGTACTTTTAGTTTGTTATAAGGTTAAGTAACGAACTCGCAAATTAGACTAAAAGTTAGTACTGCTGTTGCGTGTTCCAACTGTTGAAACTGTTGGCAGAAGGGGCCGTGTACCCCTTACTTTAGCCTCGTTTTTAATCACTATAACGACTTTAAATTGCAAAACTTATAAAAGATGAATTATTGTACTTCTGGTTTAGTTTTCAAAAGTATTTTTGGTTCGTCATAATACTGAGTAACGAGTTTGTAATCCGCGAACAAAGTCAGCCAAAAGTCACTTGAAAAACACGACCAAAAATAAGTTTTCTGTCTTGTAACCCAGTCACGACACCCCTCCCTTTGGCCACGTTTTTAACATATTAAACGACATTTTTAGACAAAACTTAAATAACGAAAGTTATAGACGACATGGCCTAATTTTCAAAATATCTTTTTGTTTATAATTTGATTTCAAAACTCTGCGTTTGTTCCCCAAATTTTATAAATAAAACTTAATTTTTAAATTCATTTTGTTATAACTACGACCATTTGTTTAACACGTTTAGAGACCCAAACCAAATATCGACTGAATTAACTAGAAAAGTACTTACGACCTAGTTTTTGAAATGTTCGATATTGTAATCCATATGTTTAATGTTAAGAGATTATGACCCGATACTTTTGGCCAATTTTCATGAATTGTCATATTTTTAACAAGTAATATTTCTCAAACTCAAGCACAATACTAAGGACAAGATTACATGCATTGTAGTATATTACATGATTAATTATATGCGTATTATTATTTAGGTAGCTGATAGAGTTGCTTTGTTTTCGCGTGAACCATTTACCTTTCTCGCTTCATATTCGTTGCTACCTCATTTTATCATTAAGGTGAGGTTATAGTCCCCATCTTACTCTTTTCAATCATTTATCAAATCTCGGGGATGAGATCATGTTTGTTTTATAAAATGGATGCAAGTACATCTTAATTCAAATATTACGAATTTGCCTAAGTAGCTATAACCCATTATGCCCATCATCATGAACTGTTAATTACTAGATTGTAAGCAAGAATGTTATAAATAGATCTATTTGGAATGACACTCCCGTTCGGGCAAGTAGCACTTGCTAGTATTCCGGTTGAACAGAACGACGAACGTATACCATTTCGGATCATATAGATGTTACGGGTTAAACATCTACATTGGGCACCCTTATTTAAATGTACTTGATATAAATTCATTGTTGAGCTTCAGTGTCATGAGCTTAGTGCATTTTGTAATACATTTTTGTGATATTGTAATTACTACTCTATTACAGGAAAATCTTGCTATCCGCCTCATTTAATTTATAAACTTATAAATTCACCAACATTATTGTTGACGTTTTAAAACATGTTTTCTCTGGTACTTAAGTGCTAGGTGCTAGCTTGATGTGCATTGGAGTCTAAACAATACAAGATGACTTTTCAAAATGACACTTAGAGGTCGTTCTCTCATGACTTGTGCAATGGTATTATGAAGTAATGCCCCCGGAACATCATTTCTGTTGTGACCCATTTTGGGGGTGTTACAGATTGGTATCAGAGCCAAGGTTATAGAGAACTAGGTTGCATATTTTACCTAGACTATAACCGTTTTCAAACATTGCACCATACAGAAGTTTTTCAAAGGACATACATACATTACTGGTTTGCATCTAGTATACATGCTTACATGACATGCACCATTTTATCATTAGTTGGTTATACTAAGTGCTTACATAGGTTATATACGTGCTTACATGATATATATAGAGAGATAGATATATATACTTACATTTCCTTACATAAATCTTACATTTATATAAGAATTATTTATATAAATACTAGAACATTTCTCAAAACATTACGAATAACACAATGGTCCAAAGAATCTTACAAGACATTAACATAGCATCTTACAACATTTTATCTTCGGAGCACGACTTAAAGAACTAAACTAATTTTTTATTACTCCTCCAATTTTGAAGAATCATGCCTGTAACAAGACAAGGAGACACTACCATCATGACTTCAGAAACTGTTCAAGCCATGATCAATCAGGCACTACAAAAAAACTCTATCAACACTCATGATGACGGAAGCCAAAATTCAGGTGGAGGACCTGGAAGGCCCGTGCAACCTGCACGTGTTTGTTCCTACACCGACTTCATGAAATGCCAACCCTTGAACTTCAAGGGAACTGAAGGCGTTGTTGGCTTGTCTCGATGGTTCAAGAAGATGGAATCAGTATTCCACATCAGCGGTTGTGCTATTGACAACCAAGTGAAATTCATTACCTGCACTCTACTCGGTGCTGCATTAACCTGGTGGAATGGTCATGTGAGAACCTTAGGCATGATGCTGCTTATGCTATGACTTAGGAAATTCTCAAAAAGAAGTTGACAGATAAATACTGTCTAAAAGGTGGAATCAAGAAACTTAAAATTGAACTATGGAACGTGAAGGTCAAAGGAAACGATGTTGGAGGTTACACTCAGCGTTTCCAAGAATTTGCCTTGATGTGCACTAAATTCCTTTTTGATGAGACCGAGAAGGTAGACAAGTACATCAATGTACTTCCTGATAACATTCATGGAAATGTTATGTCCGCAAGACCCAAGACTCTTGATGATGCTATTGAGTTGGCCAATGACTTGATGGATTAGAAACTCCGCACTTATGCAGAAAGGCAAGCTGAGAATAAGAGAAAACTCGATAACAACAACCAAGCTCAACAACAACTTCTCAAGAAACAAAATGCGGTTCAAGCTTATACTATAGGGTCTGGGGAGAAGAAACCATACGGAGGATCTAAACCTTTGTGCCCTAAATGCAACTATCACCATGATGGAGAGTGTGCACCCAATTGTACCAACTGCAAGAAAGTCGGTCATTTGACAAAGGATTGTTGGCATCCCATTAATGCTAACAACCAAAGAACTATCACTTGTTATGAATATGGGAATCAAAGGCACTACAGGAGTGATTGCCCGGTGTTAAAGAACCAAGGTACTGAAGCTCGAGGAATGGTGTATGCCTTAGGAGGAGGAGAAACCGACCAAGACCACTAGTACAAATCTAGGATTTCATCACACATGCTATTTTTTGAACGGCCACACAGTCAGATATTTATGTGACTAAATGTACCAAGATAAAATAAACAGCCACACTTGAACTCATTTTGTGTGACAATTTCAAAATTTCATTGTCGCATATTTGAATATTTATGTGACTAGACTTAACTGGTAATTTTTTGTTGATTATTTAGTCACTTATAATTTGGGACGTGTGACAAATACAAATAAGTTTGAAACATTAGTCACACTATATATACATATGTGACAAATATATGCCACACAATTGAACAGTGTGACCAAAATCCATATATGGTCACATGAAGTAATTGGGTATGTGGCTAAATCATATAGTCAAGTTTGTCACATATTATTTAAAAGTGACTGCTATTTTTTGCTGAATATTTAGCCACATCTGAATTTGAAATGTGTGACAACTGAAAAGTAAGTTTGAAGCATTAGTCACGATATACATTTAAAAGTGACAAATATATGTCACACACTTGAACAGTATGACCAAATGTCATATATGGTCACACTAAACCATAGACACACATGATTAAGTGTAACCAAAATTCAATAAATATGGTCACGTAAGTTAATATGTGTGTCTAAAGTTTAGTGTGTGTTTGCTTACCAAAACCTAATGTGTAAAGTCACATTTAATTGTAGCATGATCATGTGACTATAGGCTTTACAATAGTCACACCATATCACAAATGTGTATCTAAATTATGTTTATGGCCACATTTCGATACATATGGTCACACATTTCTGATAACTTATGTAATTTTGAGGGGT
>BQNB010107081.1:0-23243 GCA_026074375.1 Tanacetum coccineum | reverse complement strand
TTCGTGATCGTCGTGTTTTGGTTGATGCTAGTGGTGCTCCTGTTCTATCCTTTCAAAAAAAGGTGGGTTCTTGTTTGTTTTTTATTTTGTTGATTACATATGGGTGAAATATCTTAAAAGTCAAACTTGGAAATTGGTTAATTGGTTGATGAGATATTTGAAAAAAAGTGTTATGTCAAAGTTGGATATCTATAACTAGTATTGGATGTTTTTAATTTGATTTAGGGGGTGTTTGTTTCGGCTTATATCTGGTTTTCGGCTTATGTTTCATAAGCTCTGTGTTTGTAACTTATTTTGAAACATATTGGCTTATATAAACTTAGCATATCATAGTAAGCTTATGTTAGCTGAAAAGTTTCAAAATAAGCCACAAAAAGTGAGCTTATGAAACATAAGCCGAAAACCACATAAGCCATAAGCTAGCTATATAAGCCGAAGCAAACACCCTCTTAGTTAATCAAAATGATTATATATGTCGGAAATTTGTTATGTTTGACTTTTTAAAAATAACAGGGGTGTTTGTTTCTAACTAGTACTTGCTGTTTTTTATTTGATATACCAACAAGGGTGTTTGTTTAAGCTTATTTATGGGCTTACGAGCTTTATCTGATTCCGGCTTATGTTTCATAAGCTTCATTTTTTTGGCTTATTTTTAGACGTATGGTGTTACATAAGTTTGCAAACTTATATAAGCTTACAAGTTTTCTAAATAAGCCGGAAAAATTAAGCTTATGAAATATAAGCCGAAAACAGATAAGCTCATAAGCCTGTAAATAAGCTTAAACAAACACCCATAATGATTATTGGTTAAAAAAAAGGTGGGTTTTTGTTTGATTTTGATTTGGTTAAGTGTTTGATGAGATATCTGGACAAATGTGAAGTTTGACTTTTTAAAAGTCAAAGTTGGATATTGTTAAGTAGTATCTTGATTATATTTGGTGAAGGAACTGAAAATAAAAAGTGGGTTTTTGTTTGATTTTGATTTGGTTAAATGGTTGATGAGATATTTGAAAAAATGTTAACTTTGACTTTTAAAAAGTCAAAGCTGGATATCTATAACTAGTATTAGCTGTTTTTAATTTTATTTAGTTAATCAAATGATTATTTGGCTCCAAAAAAAGGTGGGTTTTTGTTTGATTTTGATTTGGTTAAATGGTTGATATATATTTGAAAAAATCTTAAGTTTGACTTTTTTAGTCAAACTGTTAAATTTATTAGTAGTATTGGTTTTATCTTAATTTGATTTTGTTAATTGACTGATATTAAAGTTTGGAATTAGTTTGTAGTGTGGGTTCCAGGAGTATATGATGATATAAAGTAGGATGAGTTACTGCAATTAGTTAAGAATGATTGATTATGTATCAGAGATTTTAGCCTTATTAATGACTAGTTTTAGGTGTTTCTTAAAAGAGTGTTTGGGAATAGAGATATGTGCCTATTACTTGATTATGTGATATTCGTTTATGTGAAAGGTATAGGCGGTTTTGATAAGCAATACCAAACATCCTTTTAAGTGTGCTGAAAGTGATGTAATTATAAGCATGTGATTGAGAAACTGTCATTGAAAAAGTGTTGAAACATGATTGTAACTTTATCAATGTTGCCTAATCATTAGCGTACTTTTTATGTTGTTTGAATGTTACAATGGTTATCTAATAAAACTAACGTACGTGTGTTTGTTGATGGATGTTATAAATAGGTGCTCAGTGTTCACAATAGATGGGTAGTATACAGGGGAGATAGCTCAGATTCGAAAGATATAATCTTTAGTGCCAAACAGTCGTCTTTGATCCAATTCAAGACATCACTTGATGTGTTCTTGGGGTATAACGAAAAAGAAAGTGTTTGTGACTACAAAGTCAAAGGCAGCTGGTTTGACCGATCATGCACCATTTATGCCGGTGAGAGCACCCACATCGTTGCTCAGGTAATCATATTATTCTTGATCTCACTTTGGGGATTTTCGAGCTTCGACATCTTTAATTTCTAGCTAAGTTTATATAACTTGACCCGTTGGAACAAAACAAATACGAAATCAGCCTGTTTGGGATCCTGTACTAAGAATAACATATCGTTGCTAATGGTGAAATGCAGATGCACAAGAAGCACACTGTTCAAAGTATTGCACTTGGAAAAGACACATTTGCTGTGACGGTGTATCCAAATGTCGACTACGCTTTCATTATTTCCCTTGTCGTGATCCTCCATGAAATCAACCAAGAGAAAAATGATGTGGAATAAATCTGCTCAATAATATAGATTATCAAAGTTTGCTCTTGTATAATATGAAATATTTTTAAGTTTGTAACGTAACACGAATGGTGATATCTTGTTTGGTGAACCATATGGCGATTTATAGTTTTATACTACTTATCGAACAACTTTCACTATGTCTCGCAATTTATATGTCTCGATGGTTGTTGATCATCATTTCAACCTAGTCAATAACACACGCATGGATTTGGTATAATTAAATGACCATGCTTAAATTAAGTGGCAAGTCAATTCATTTATCTATGCGTGACATATCACTCGTATGTCAAACATGTTCAGATTGAAGATTCAGATAATCTTGAAGAACACATATCAGATCTTAATTACATAAATGGTCTTTGTGGTTTGGCAAAAATTGCATCTACTATCCCTGATAGTTTAAAGTTGCTTTTTTTGTCCCTATTTTTTCGAACAATAACACCGATAGTCATTCACTTTAAATTATCAGAGACGGTAGATGCAATTTTCGCCAAACCACAAGGACCATCGGTGTTTCAATAGAGGACTATCGGTGTTATTCTTTGCAAAGATAAGAACCAAGAATGCAACTCTAAACTATGAGGAGGGATGGTAGATGCAATTTTTGTCAAACCACAAAGACCATTTATGTAATTTACTCTTAATCATAACTGGTTTTTTTTTTGTAAAGGGTTACCCTTGGTAAATTTGTATTAATCACGGAAACAATAAGTATAGCACTCAAAGAAAATATGGTCATGCATACGTGGCTGAACCAAATCCATACCAGCAAGCGGCCTTACAAGATTCCACACCTGCGAAGAATAAGAGCACTCAAAGAAAATATGGTCATGGGTATCCGGTTGAGAGTCGCAAAATGCAAATCGAAGCAGGTTTAAGTTGGTAGGAATACCAACATCCCATTGCCTTAGACGATCTTGCGTTTAGAGACTTTGACGCATGACGAGCCAAAGGTGAAAAGCGTGTCGAGTGATGCAATGAGAATACCACACAACACGATACCAAGGAACCTCAACCCCACGTGGCCTAAGCGCTTCCCAAGCACACGAGACAGCGAAGTTCGACATCTTACCATTCAAATCACACCAGTGGGGAAGATCAGGACTAGAAGTATCAAGAGTAAAGACCATGATCTGCTCTAAGTTTGGAGCCTTTAGGAGCCATGATTGTGGCCAACTCCATACCCCATTCGAAACAAAATCCACCACCTTGTTTTGAAGATTAAAACCCTCCAAAGTAATATCCCTAGGCGTTAAGATCTTGATGAGGGGACATTGATCACACCAGCAATCATACCATACGGGTGTGTTAAGCCCGTTTCCAATCTTGACCCAGAAAAAGGGTCTAACAAAGCTCACGCAGTTGGATGAGTTTGAGCCATCCCCAACTCATGCCCGCTTTCAAAGGCACATCCCAAATAGTTCGGCCTTTAAGCTTATACATATGAATCCATCTCACCCATAAAGACTCCTTATTAATAACGATATTCCAAATATGAGTAGTCATAAGTGCAAGATTAAAAGTCTCAAGGCTACGAATCCCAAGGCCCCCTCCCGTTTAGATGACAAATGGCTTCCCAAGTAACCTTAGCCTTCCCCCTCTTAAACTCCCCATTACACTAAAGGAAACCCCTAATAAGTTGTTGAATGTCATGAATAATACCCTTATGAATGACAAGAACCGAGGCCTAATAGACATGCATAGAGGATATAACAGACTTACACAATTGGAGCCGACCGACAAAAGATAAGGACTTATTTTTCCAATATCCAATCCGGTTTTTTGCTTTTTCAACAAGAATTTTGCAATCCTTATTTAAAGCCTCAATGAAATAAGGGGAACACCGAGATATTTAACAAGGAGCTTGCCTTCAGAGAAAGGCATGATATTGAGGATGGCAATCTTCACATGATTACGAACATTACAAAAATACACCGTACTCTTCGGTAAACTCGGAACCAAACCAGAAATCTGCTTAAATTCTGTAGATGCTTAAATTTCTGTAGAAACCTAGAGTGGGTGGGGGGGGGGGGGGAGGTGGTGGGTTGTAATTTTGTTTACGACGTTGTTTTAAATGATGTGTTTAAAAAGGTTCGCATTCAAAAAAAATATATAGATCCCCGAGTTATATGTTTCATCAAATCAAAACAAAATGATGAACAAAAGCAAATAACTATCTAAAAAAGAAAAAAAACTGAAAAAAAATAAATAAACACTAATAATAAATGTAAAAAAGAAGATATAAGGAAAAGAAAGAATTGTTTACACGTTTGTTTTATGGTTTAAAAGTTCGCATTCAAAAATATATAGATCCGAGTTATATGTTCAATCAAATCACAATATGAACAAGCAATAACTATCTAAACGAAAAATAAATAACACTAATAATAATGTAAAAAGATAAGGAAAGAAACAACCAAACCAAGACACCGAGATTTTATAGTGGTTCGGCTACGAAGAACCTCTTCACCCTACTCCACTCCCCGAGTATCCTACTCAAGATTTCACTATGCCAACAAGCTCCCTTTAGGCGGAGAAAACCGTTTACACGTCGCTTACGTTATTTTCCGACACTTAGCTAAATGTCGAGTCCTAATCTTAGCTAAAACCAATCTACCACTTCATAAGATATACATACTCACAAGATCTACACTATCGGATCTACACAATATCCGAATCACACAAATATACAAGATAAATACAATAGAGTTTTGGTACTTAGAAGAAAGGGGGTAGATCACTAATTATCACTTCGTTTCTTGACGAATACGAGTGTTCTTCTCTTGCACTTGAATGCGAGGGAAGAGATGAGAAGAAAAGATTAAATCACTTGAAACAAGATCTAAGCATGTTAGTGATCAAGAGTTTTAGTGAGAGAAAGAAGGTTTAGAGAGAGAAAGAAAAGACTGAAAAATTTCGTGCAAAGAGGAATGATTTTTTTGCTGAGAATGGAGCAGTATTTATAGGCAGGGAATCCCAACGGTCATCTGGGGGCGGTCCTGGCGGTCCCTTATATATAAAGGGGCTGCCGCCTAGACTACGCTCCATTTTTGTCTTTTTGTGCGGAATGTTGTATCTGGTGTAGAAGCTTCCGCCTAGAAGCTTCCTAGACTACGCCGCCTAGACTACGCTCCCTATAAGGGGGCGGCCGCCGCCTAGAAGCTTCCGTTTTTAGGGGGAAATTTGAATTTCAAATTTTAAGTTTTTAATAAAACTTTTTATTTAAATTACAAAATATTTTGTAAATGTATTTTTGAGAAAATACTTTTGTAGAATTAAAAGTGAGGATTAAGTAGAAAAATATTTTCTTGATCACTAATCATGCTTGATTATTTTGTTTGTCCATACTTTAAGTGATTACTAATCTTAGAAATGAAATTTTACATTTAATCATTTGTAAACGTTTATTTTTATTGTAAACGTTTTTTACATTTTGTTATTATCAAAATGTTGAGAGGTCAAAAAATATAAATAACGTTTTAGGCATTTTTTGTATTAACAATCTCCTCCTTTTTTATGATGACAAAATATAAACTCATTTTAAATAAAATTAAAGATGTAAAATTATTAAATGAGTTATGTTCCATTTCTCCCCCTTTTTGTTGAATTCAAAAAGAATGATCGTCGAGTTGTCGAAGGAAGAAAGAAATCGACGAAATCAAGACTCCCCCTTGATGTATGCTCCCCCTTGTTCGGGGCACCAAGGGATCGATCTTATGAAAATTGTTTTTGCTACAAAACAAAGTTAGAGGTGCAAGTGCAAGACAAATATCTTTCAAGTTAACACATTGTATTTAAAT
This sequence comes from Tanacetum coccineum, assembly GCA_026074375.1. NCBI lineage: Eukaryota > Viridiplantae > Streptophyta > Magnoliopsida > Asterales > Asteraceae > Tanacetum > Tanacetum coccineum. Next base: position 17,190 of record BQNB010107081.1, on the reverse strand, counting down.
TAACACAAGAAGAGTTTCATTCAACCAACAAGAAGCTCATACATTAGCACATCCAACAAATACATTCATCATAAAATTTAAAACTAGATCTTAATAAAAGCTGAGACAAATTCATACAACATGTGCATGAATCATTACAATAGAACGTAAATAATCATAAAGACATAATAAGGCATAGATCTACACTAGTCGATTCTTGAAAGGTAGAAGATGCCGTAATCAAAAGATAAAAGACCAATTATTTAGGAAGATTAATCATGTAGGAATGATTAATTAAAGAGGGAAAAAGAAGGAGTTGGTGAAACATGATTTGGAGGGATACGGGTTAGAGGGATGGGACGGGTTAGAAGATAGTGAATGAAGTTGATTTTATTTTTCAAAGAATAGAATTGGTGTCTAGAAAACTTGCAACAATGACAAAAACTTAAGTGAAATTCAACTTGAGCATGAGAAGGAGGATGAATTTGTGGTGGTGGTGGTGAAGGTGGTGCATGAATGTAGGCATTGGATGGATTAGTGTGTGAATCAAGAATGGTGGAAATGTTGTGAAGTTGGTTAATCATTTGATCTCTTAAGGGATTGTAGGATGGTGGTGAAGGAGATTGTAAGTAGACTCTTGAAGGAGGAGGAGGTGAGTCATTTTGGGAAGGAGGGGATGATTTTGGAGTGGATGGTTTGCATTTCCATACTTGTCTAACCGACATCCTTGGTTTTCTAGAGAGGTTGGAGTGGTGGTTTGAGCAAGACGCTGATGAAGAAGGAGTGAGATTTGAGGGAGATGAATATGGTGATGAAGTATGAAATTTGGATGATTAAATAATGAGGAAGATTGGATAAATTGGCAAAGCATGGTTTAGGAAGAATATTTAACCAAATATGGTTTAGCCAATCTGGGAAATGACAGCTTGAGGATGTAGGTAGGAGGGTCAAGATACATAAAAAGAGGTAAATTCAAAATCTTTCTTTCCCTCCTGGTGGCGGTCCTATATCACTTGGTGGTCCTAAATATATTGGGGGGCCGCCTGGTATATAAGGGGGCCGTTTTCTGGAGACAGGAAGATTTCCAGTTTTCTCTTTTTTTCATAAGTCTAGTGATTTTAGCTTCTATCAATATCCAAGAATCAACTAGTTCAAGCAATAATATGTAGTTCTCTTCTAACATACAAATCATTTAGCAAGTAGTGGCATTTCATCTCATGTCATAATCATAAAATTTGCAAGTCATAGAAAGATGATAGAATATAGAAGATTATCCTAGTCAAATACAAATTAAAATTTGCCACTCCTAGACCTAATAATAGAGAAATATAGTGTATTAAACACGAGATATGATAATAATAATAATAATAGTGTCATAGTTGTTGTGTGAACACATTCATTTTTGTTTTCCACCCATCATTTTCTTGAGAGCTTGTCCAATTGACCTTAACCCTTCCCGGTGAGCATCTCTTTTTGAGTTTGAAGATTAATAGTCTCGAAGAGATAAGTGTTTAAGTAATGACTTTCATGAGGAGGGTTTTGATGGACTCTAGAGACATTATTTAATGAGGAAGAAATGTTTTGAGATGGAGAGAAAGGATTGGAATGAGAAGATTCGTCATCATTTTCATCAGCGGAATCATCCAATGGATGAGATGACGATGGATGATTTAGAGTGGAGAAGGAGGAGCTAGCATTTAGCTCACGAGGTCTTTTCTTGCCCCGATCTGCTCGTGTCTTTCACTCGTAATGAGGAGCGAGCGGATGCATGGCTCAATCATGTGAGAGATAACGATTAAAAGCTAGCTCAGGAGAAGCGGACACGACATGTTTGAATAACCTAGTCAAGAGCATACCATAAGGTAAGAGTTCCTTTGGTTTGAATCGAGTCTTTTCCATTCTTTTGAGAATGAAAAATGCTAGATTATAAGGAGTGGATGTCTCAATGCAATAAAGCATGTGACAAAGACAAGTGGAGACATGATCCCTATGTCCTCCTAGACAGATGGCGTTTTTACAAATAATCTCAACCTAAGGTTTCATATGAGTTTGAATCTCTCGGGTTAAAATTTCGTTTTCACCTACGACAATGGTTTTCTTGTTTTTGGTACGAGTTTCTTGACCTTGTCGTGGAAGTTGGATAAGAGATTTAATGACTCTTGGAGATGGAGGTTTAGTTTTATAAAGACCTTTACTTGGAACACTTACTGACAAATGGTCAAGAGACCACATTTCGGTGGTAGAGGCTTGACCTTTGAATGGAATTTTTAGAATTTGACCTAATTCCTCAAGAGTGAGGGAGAATGACTTATTTTAAATGACAAAGTTGACAACAAATTGACCCTTACTATTATAGGTAAAAGTGAGTTGACAATAAAACTCAAGAACAAAACAAGGTACAATTTGTTCTTTAATGTCTAACAAAAAATCAAAGCCGATTGACTCAAACTTAGCACGAATATGACTCATATTTTTGAAGTTTAGACTTACAACCCTTCCCTCATGAAGATATTGTTTTTCAAGATTTGTCATTGTGTTTAGCAAAGGTTGACTAAACTCATTTGATATTAAAGGTATGTAGTTTCTTGTGTTTTGATGATCTAGACCGGTAGCTCGAGGCATTGTTACCTAGAAGATCATGAACAAGCCCATATATTAATCATTTATACTTTTTTTTATGTTTTGAGTTAGTGCCTAGTTTGTGCCTATATGCAGCAAATGTGGAATAACGATTAACTCGGCCTAGAAATAAAATCCTAAGAGTTAACCCAAACGCTTCTTAATTTGATTTTGCTCATCCAAACAAGTCAAAAAATACATATGAATTATGTATCTCAAAATTTGTTCATGAGATCATTATGCATGTATTTGAAAACGTTTTTGGGTTGGATTAACAATGCATAACAACAATTTTATTATGTTCCAAACGTGAGTGATTTGAAAAATAAAATTGGGGTTTTAGTTCAAAATTAATTTTTCTATAAACTCACTAATATGTACAAATCCTATGTCTACGGGAAGCATATTAGTTGTACATTGTATCCTAGTAGTTCTAATTGAACAAAATTAGAAGAAAAATGGAAAATCCCCAATTTTGATTTTTGGTGTTCATGATGAACCCTAGACTCAAATTCAAAGAAAATAGATGAAATGACTTACAATTGTTGATCTTTGTGATATTAGGATTGATTATTAATGTTAATTTGATCTTCAATTGATGTTTAGATGGTTGATTATGAGTTTTGGTGGGTTTTGAGTCGTGTTTGTCAATGGCAGCAGGTAAGGGGGTGTTTGTTTTTCTGTTTTGAAATTTTTTTGTTTAAGTGTCCCATTTTGTGACTTGCTGGTGGCGGTCCCATATTTACCAGCGGTCCCAAATATATTGGGGGGCGCCTATATGGGGGCCGCCCTCAGCCAAGGGTTTTTGGACTTGGTTTTTGACGAAAATTTTACGAAGAGGAGTGACATTTTAATTTGCATTTCGCGAATTAAATATGCTTAAAGTACTTCGGATGAAGTATTTAAGTTGTCACGACACGGAATGGAACACATACTAGAATTGAGATAGAAGAAAGAGAAGTGAACTAAGATGATTTGTGGAATGTGTTCCATCATTCCTAAACCAAGACGTAGATAGTTAAACGATTCACGTTTAAGAGGTTTAGTGAGAATGTCGACAATGTTGTCGACGGACGGTACTTTTTCAATTGAGACATGTCCTTTTTGGACATTATCAAGGAGAAAGTGGTGATGAATTTCAATGTGTTTGGTACGAGAATGTTGCACCGGGTTTTTGCTAAGGTCAATCATGCCCTTGTTGTCGCACATGATGGGAACGTCGTCGAGTCGTACGTCGTAGTCGATGAGAGCTTGTTTCATCCATAGTGCTTGTTGACATGCCTTTTCGGCGCTTACGTATTCGGCTTCGGTAGTGGATATAGCAAGAGCGGTTTGTTTCTTCGAGAACCAAGATGTCAAGAAACATCCCACGAACGTACAAATACCGCTAGTGCTCTTTCAGTCCACATAATCTCCCGCATGATCAGAGTCGGCATATACTACGGTTTCTATGCCGGTCCCCTTAGGATACCATAATCCTAAGTGCGTAGTGCCTTTAATGTATCGAAAGATACGCTTAACCGCTTCAAGGTGAGAGGTTTTAGGAGCCTCTTGGAAGCGGGCACAAAGGCAGACACTAAACATGATATCGGGCCTACTTGCCGTTAGGTATAATAGACTACCTATCATGCCTCGATACTTGGTACTATCTACCGACTCACACTCTTCGTCTTTCGTGAGTTTAGTATCGGAGGACATGGGGGTTTTCATTGGTTTAGAGTCTTCTAGACCAAATTTCTTAAGCATTTCTTTAATGTACTTAGATTGATTAAAGAATATACCGTCTTCCAATGTTTAATTTGCAATCCAAGGAAGAAATTAAGTTCACCCATCATGCTCATCTCGAACTCGTCATGCATGATTTTGGCAAATTCATCACACATGTCTTGACAAGTCGAACCGAATATAATGTCATCGACATATATTTGAACAATGATGAGATTTGAACTTTTCTTCTTAGTAAAAAGAGTGTTATCTACCATTCCCATTTTATATTCATGTTTAATAAGAAAAGCTTTTAATCTATCATACCAAGCTTTGGGTGCTTGTTTAAGACCATATAAAGCTTTCTTTAATTTATAAACATGATCCGGTTTTTCAAAATCAATGAATCCCGGAGGTTGTGCCACGTATACCTCCTCATTGATAAAACCATTTAGGAATGCACTTTTTACATCCATTTGGAATAGTTTAAAATCTAAGGCACAAGCATAAGCTAATAATATCCTAATAGACTCAAGTCTAGCAACTGGGGCATAAGTTTCATCATAATCGATGCCCTCTTGTTGGTTGTAGCCTTGAGCAACTAACCTAGCCTTATTTCGAGAAACAATACCGTTCTCGTCTAACTTATTTCTAAATACCCACTTAGTTCCTATGATTGTCATATTCCTAGGTTGAGGAACTAACTCCCAAACGTCGTTAGCAACGAATTGATTTAATTCTTCTTGCATGGCGACTATCCAACTTTCATCTCCTAATGCTTCATTCACATTCTTAGGTTCTATAGTTGATATAAAACAAAAGAAGTTACTTTGGTTTTGGGCTTGTGACCTAAGGGTTCTTTGGTTAAGGTTTCCTATGACATTTTCTAATGGGTGGTTCCTAGATTCCTTAATGTTGATTATTTCATCAACCTCTAAAGTTTCATCCACAATGTCGTTTTCTAGGTTTTTCTTTTTGGTGACCTTAATTGCTTCTTCTTCATCTAAGTCATCATCCACCAAGGGTGATGTCTTTAGTAGGGTGCGAGGTGTTAATCGATTGTCACGTAGTGTGATTCATTTGAATTTTTAGATGGGTTTGTTTAGGATGATATAAGCACCTTTACTATTTTGTGTATTACCTAAAAAGACACCTTGTATGACTTTGGGGTTAATTTGGTGACTTTGGGTCAAACTTGGTAAGGTAGTTTTTTGTGTTTAAAATGAAGCACTTGGTTCCAAACACTCTAAAATAATCTAGTGTGGGTTTTCTACCTCTTAAGAGTTCATAACGTGTTTTTTCCTAGAATGGCTCTAATGAGGATTCGGTTTAGAATGCATGTTGAAGTATCTACGGCGTTACACCAAAACTTTTGTGGTAATGATTGCTCATTCAACATTGTTCTACTCATTTCCTAAATTGTCATATTCTTCATTTCGACCACGCCATTTGATTGTGGAGTGCGTGGAGCCGAGAAGTTATGAGTAATACCATTGGCATTACAAAACTCTCCAAATTGCACTTCATTATCAAATTCTCTACCGTGGTCAATTCTTATTGACACTATTGTGCATCCGAAGTTGGTTTTGGATTTTCTTACTAAATATTTTGAAGTGATCAAAAGCTTCGGTCTTATCCTTAAGAAATCTAGTCCAAGTATACCTAGAATAGTCATCTACTATGACTAGGGTGTAACGGTTTCCTCCGTAACTCCGTACGGCGGATGGACCGAAGAGATCCATATGGAGAAGTTCTAAGCATCTAGTCGTTGAGACTACATTCTTAGCTTTGTGACTAGCGTGAGCTTGTTTTCCTATTTTGCAAGCATCACAAAAGTGTTTATCAAACTTAAGCTTAGGTAAGTTTCTAACTAAATCCTTAGAGGCCAACGATTGGATGAGACGCATATTTGCGTGTCCTAATCTCCTATGCCACAAGGTGGAATTTTCATCAATCGTTGTTAGACAAATTTGATCCTTAGGCTTATTTCCTAATTTCATCACATATAAGCCTCTCTTCCTAATACCTCTACCTATGACTTTACCGTTCTTAGTGATTTCACTATCATGTTCAGAGAAAGTTACTTTACACTTATTATCACATATTTGTCCTATACTAAGCAAGTTAAATCCTAAGTTATCAACATGTTCTACATTATCTATTTTGAGGGAGTTATTAGAAATCGTACCTTTGCCAATGATGTTACCACGAAGATTACTACCGAAAATGACATTACCTCCATTGTATGCCTTGTAGGTGGAGAAGAGCTTTCGGTTGCCCGTCATATGTTTAGAGCATCCGCTATCCTTGATCCATTCATCGGGCTCCAAGTCGACTCCAAGGCATATCTATTTATATAAGACAACAACTCAAACATTTGGTCCCCAATATCTCATGGGTCCAAAGTTGTTAGTGCCAAACATCCCTTGCATTTGATGCAATTGGTTGGGATGTGAGAATGGAAGACACATTTCCCATGGCATGTAACTTTGACGAGGAAAGTTGTTCCAAGTTACGGGAAATCCATGGGGTTGGTTTTGTTGACCAACATGTCTTTTAGGTTGCGGTGTTTTAGGACGAGAGTAATTATTATTGACTCTTCTAGGAGGTGGAGTTTTAGATTTAAGGTTAGGTTTCGAAAATCCAACTCCAGGTTTTGACAATGGCTTATAGAATTGTTTAACTTCATTGTCACTAGCAACGGGAACTTTGACTTTGTTTACAATTATGTGTTTTGGTCTAGGACCCAAAATGGATTTTTGAAAAGACACAGTTTTCTCAGATCCAGGCATCACTGGTGGCGGTCCCATATTTATTATGGGGGCCGCCGGATCATTAAGGGGGCCGCCCATAATTATGGGACCTCCATCAGAACACAGAAATCTTCCTTACGTAGTTCTTACTGAGACAACCTTCATAAGAGCTTTAAGACTAGTAATAAAATAGTATTAAATCTAGCAAAGCAAGTATCTATAAGATTAGTTTCGGAAATGCGAATTGTTTCATATTGTTGATCCAAAAGGTCGATACTTATTATCTCTTGACCTTAGCTGATACCTTGATGGTGATTAACAAAGTTTTTCCAAATTTCTTTTGCCGTATTACACATGTAAATTGTTTATTTCTTTTCTAGCAAAGCATTGTCAATAAACATTTTTGGCTTATTATTTTTCTGTAAGCCTTTTTTAAGTTCATCAGTTTGTTTTTCAAAAGGGACCAACCTCATCAAGTTTGTTTCTGGATTTTGATTAATGGTTGATAATACACCATTGGTAATAACTCGTCAATGAATCATTCTAGTTCTTTTGAATTTAATTATGTCTCGAATTCTATTTTTCCACAGTTAAAATTATAGCTGCAAAAAAGTGGTGGTCTTGCTTCAGATTGCCCTTCTAGATATTTGTCAGAATTCATTGATCAATCCAAGCTTTAAAATACAATATATTTTAAAATCTTGAGGGGAATTGCTCCTGTTACCATTGTGGAAACAAGAAGGGGGGGGGGGGTTGATTAGTTTACAGGGTTAATTAAACGGGTTTAAATTTCTTTGCTTATAAAAATGGTTTGATTCGAGTTCTTTGTTAATCAATCAACAAATTTTTAATTCACAACATCAAAATATTAGTGTAATGAAACTAAATGAACAATAAATTTCTAAAGAGATATGGAAAGAAACGATCAAAACCAAGACACCACACAATTATTGTGGTTCGACACACAAGCACCTCTTCATTCCTAATCCACTCATGTGTACTCCTCTCGGATTTTACCTATGTCAACAAGCTCCCTTTCAGGGAGAAAAAAGTTTACATGTCGATTACTTTCTTTTCCGACATATAGTAGATGTCGAGTCCTAATCTTAGCTAGAAACCAATCTAAGACTTCACTAAGTCTTACACACTCACGATGATATATATACCTTTGGATTGATACACCAATCCAAAATCACAACCAATACACAATTTACATACTTGGATCTATCACACAATCAATTTACACAATACCACTAAATATATGTAATGAATATTCATGATCTGAGGAGGAAGAGAGAGATCACTTGCGAATAAACAATTCGTATATAGAAGATCGATTGTTTTCTCTTGTACTTGATTAGAGGAAAGAGTAGACGAAGGTGGAAGAAAGAATTAATCATTTGAAACAAGATCAAGGTATGTTAGTGATAAGATATGTGTTTTAGAAAGAAGGAGAAGAGTGAAAAATGGATTGAGAAAATGTTGGATCATTTATGAATAGATTTAACCTTTAGCTTGTAACAGGATTTGTTCCTTTAGATAATTCTAAAGTAACTATAATGAAAACCCTGATTTAAACACTGTTGATTATGCGGAAAATAATCATAATGCTAAGAAGAACTCAATAATAAGAATCAAAAAGAAATTTATATATTATAACTTAATCTGTCTAGGTTAAGATTACAAAAAACTTGATTGCTTATAAATGATGTCTCTATGATCTGTATGTAGATAAACTTTATTGATCTATATAGACTAACTATGATAGGGTTCCTTTTATCACCAAGAAAAACACTAATGGGCTTTACAAAACGGCGTATTAAAGTATCATGCATTTCATTTCTAAGATATTCTCTGCATATCTATAATGCTAGTACTAATACAATACACTAGCAGTACTAATACTACTTTCAGTACCAATATTACTGCTAGTACTACATTGTAATGGCGTTACTACCTATAAATGTATCAGTACTAAAAGGACTCAGACTTATTTCTTTAATTATCATATCAGCATAAGTCTTCACTAGCAGTATTAATCTTGAGCCAGCAGTATTAACTTATAGAAGCTTTAGAATCCTAACAATCCTCCCCTAAACTTGTGATTTACTCTCAAATCCCAAGTTTCTTCTGGATTGGATCTTCTTCTATGGCTAAGGATTCTTTCAAACACTTACCGTTCTCTTTCATCTGTGATCTTGTAAACTTGATTAGCTCAAATGTCATGGTGCTTTCTTCTTCAGCTTGCAGCTTTAAGTTTATCATCTTCTCCAGTATTTCCTTTTTGAGTGGGTATTTTTCTCACCCCTAGCATGTTGTATTCTCCATGATAGGTGTATCAGTCAAAGACACTGAATGAACTCCTGAGTTTTCATATAATCTCCATCTTAGTACCTTCCAACTCTCTTGATTCTTCCATATCTCATCTTGCTCATCTGGATCAAACATCATCCTCAAATCTCCCTAAAGTATTAATTCCTTATCTTTTAGAGAATGATCTTTAAATCTTTCTTGAACCAATTTGTATAAAACCTTTAGGTCATCTCTGTCAAGTCTTCTGAATAATGACTCTGTACCTCCATGAAAGCTTACAGTTCCATCTGCTCTTGTTAACTTGTAAATTCCATACTGTTATTTCTCATTCAACCATAGTTGTTGATACTCCCAATTAACTATTAGGTATCTAACAGAGAGAAATTCTGGAGTCACAGATTCTTCTTTATCATTAAGAACTCATAACCACATTCTTAAATCTTCTTTTTCTTGTTCAACATCATCAGATTCTTTTTTCTTTCTTTGTCTCATTTGAGTTGTCTTAAAGTGTTTGTCACTTGCTCTTCTTCTTGCACAGTGTTTTTCTTCTTGTTCCTACAACTTTCTTTATAACTCATTACTGGGTAAGATTTTCATCTTCTTTTCTAACCTTCTCTTCTTCTACTGCCTTTGAAGGTTTCATCTTTTTAATTGGTTTAGATGGACCCTTTTTCAACTTCTGACCCTATAGCGAAGAAAAGTATTGACGTGTTCCCATACCTTTCATAAAAAATTGGTTGATGTCATATAGATATTATCTTGAAGTAGTTTTCCTTGTAACCTCCTTGGTTCTTCATGTAATGTTATCATATCCTTCTTGCTTGAGCTATTGAAACAAGTTTATTCTTCAATAGCATGAATATCTTAGTAACACTTGGAATAATTTTCCAGTCATTTCCTTTAGATTGAGTATCTTCTGTTGGATCTTGTTGTCTTTCATCCAATTGTTTTTGCAATTCCCAAGCTGCTTCCGCTTAAGTCTTTATTTTTCTTCTTCTTACAAAGCTCTTGCTTCCTGTTCTGCATTAAATCTGGCTCTTTTTTCTTCTTCCATCTTCCTAGCTAACTCCTCATCCATACTCAACTGCACTTGAGTTCTTTTCTTAACCTTCTTTGGTGTAGCAGGTTCTACCATTATAGCCTTTCCTTTATCTTTGGATTTCCTTCTTGTATACACATAAGCTTCAGCAGTACTAACCTTTGTAACTTTTGGAGGACTAGTAGTACTTATCATCCATCTTAACCTTTTCACAACTTCACTTGTTCTTCAATATATTTCAGTGGGTGTCTCTCTTGTATAATTACTTCAGTTCCATCACTGGGGCTTCTCATTGAAACTTTCCTCTTCATGTGGAAATCCAAGAAATAATTCATCTTGTTACGAGATAAAGTGTTGGATCTTCATTCTATTTGAGTAATTCTTTCCTCTTGTTGGAAGAATCCTCTGCAATCTCTTCATCATCAGAAAGAACAATCTTTGCCTTTCTCCTAGCCTTGCCAAACTTCAGCTTGTACTCTAGTTTCTTTACTCTAAGTACTAACTTGGTGAGAGCAGTACTATAAATCTTCTTTGTCACATTAGCTGCATAGGTCGAACATATCCTTCAACCTCTCCCCCCTTTACTTCTCCTATCAATCTTTCCTGTCATTCAATTGGTTAACCAAAAAAAAAAAAACCGTTAAATCTATTGTTGTTTCATGTAACATCAGCACTTCCATATGAGTGAACAGCCATGGAGAGGGAAATCATGAGCATAGAAGCAGTCTCATTGCCCCAGGGTGGGTTGAAGTGGTTCTGGTGTAAAGGGGATGGTTGAAGTGGGTTGTGGAGATAAATATGGTGATGATGTGATCCTTGAGGGTGATTGTTGCTGCTCTTCAGCATGTGCTCTATACCAACTACTCTCTAAAACATGGTGTTACTACCCTGAATCCCCTTAATGGCTCTCCTCGTATTACTAAACAGTTTTTACGTGTCAGGCGTAGGTCGTGGGATAGGTTCTAGTATGAGGTAAGAGTAACCTTTATTGTTAGTTAAGAAGAAGTTGAATAAACATGGGATACAATAAGAATTTGTATGGGCTATCCAAGTTCTTAACCATACAGCTTTAAGATGAATTGGAAAAGTTAGAACCCTCTGCTGTAGCTAGACAGATGATTGGTGTGCAATGTTGCCTACTGTATTTGATCCCATGCTTTCTTCTTGTGAGCTAGACAATGTTAGAATTCGTGTGATAATGAACTTCACTTTGGGTGGAAAATGTCCTTTAAAGTATGTAAGACTTTCAGAATAAGTCAACGATACCCTATTGAGCTAATTGCTTAAATATTTCTTCATTAGAGAGTGAAGAAATGCCTTCTGCATCTTCTAACTTCAAATGTCTTCTCAAAGAAGCTTTAGTTATGAGCTTTTCATGTCCATCAATAGTTGCAAAAATAGCTTGAAGTCTTTCCTCAGTAGTGCTCAAGACAGTAGTTTCCCAAGATATGTTCAATAATGGACACAAAAAATAATGGGATTTTTGTAAGGGCATTGTATATATAGCTTGAAGTAAGAAGAAAAATGAAAGAAATAAAAAAAATGAAATTTTATATTAAATGCCTATAACAGATCATTGACCGAAAGAAAAGTATGGATCACGAAAAAACTAGTATGATTTCATCAAAACCTCGCTGTTTTTCAGATTTACCAAATATGCGACCATATCTATGCTTGTCGTAAAATTCCACTGAGCATTTGATGAATGAGAAGATGTAGTAAAGATGTGGATTAGTCGTTTGATAAAAGTGTAATGGTCTCTGTAAAGTAAGTTGAAATTATGAGTGAGGTTTAAAGAGTATGTTTTCACCGACTGTAAAAGAGTTGTACTTATCTTGAAGAAATCGTTTAATGATATAGATAAATCAAGAAGTCTCCAATTAGTCAAACCCTATAAGCGATAGCATCGACAGTAAATATCTCACGGCTTTTGATTGAGGAAAATCTGTTAGGATATACCAGTATCTATCGGGTCACCTAGCTGTATAGTTTGGTCTATCAGTACCTAATACTAAGCTAACAGTACTAACTTTCATCCAACAGTAGTAATACTTGCCTAGCAGTAATAACTTAACATTGGACCGTACTAAGTCGTTATACCAAGCAGTTTAATCTCAAACTTAGATCCATTATAGATATTAAAGCAACAAGTGACTCTCCTCATACTATCTCTTTCTTATTTTTAAAAAACACACACAAATATCTCTCAATTATGTTTCTCACCAAACACTCATTTCTGTTTATCACACATAACTCTCTTTCTATTTTTGAACTCACCAAATCTCTCTATTCTTTTTCCTTACAATGTAGACAATTTGGATACAGTTTGCCATCAATTCCATAAGTTCCAAACTGTCCTCCCCACTTCCAAGTATGAAACCTCTGAGTGAGGTGGATCAGTGAACTGTTTTTATAGTTTTGGCAACTACCAGCATAAATGGATTTAGGAGTCTTTACCAATGCCATTTGCTTTGACTAGCCAATGCTTTATTGCAATAACATGGTGCATTGAATACCATTTGTTTTTGGTAACTATCAACCATCATCTGATTTGGTAAGTCTTTACCAAAACCATTGCTTTGGGACTAGCCAGTCTGGGAAGTCTGTGAGATGGTGAACTGATGGACCATTTGTTGTTGATTGTATTTAACTCAACACTTAATGAATATTCATGCTAACATCAATTAATCATACCCCTTATACTCTGCTTTTTCATCAAATCAGCATTATCCTTTATTAATCAAATAATCTCTAAGCTCTTAAACCTGCAAAATGTAGTCCAAACTCAGGAAATACATCCAACACATTTTGCCATAATCATCATAAGAGGAATTATCTTTCTCTTTCGGACCCAAGCATTACTGGGATTGATTCTGCCTGTGGATCAACATAGTAAATTGCTTTACAAAATGTATGATCACTATTTTTAGATTCATGATCTAGAACCTTAAGTTTAGGTCTCCAAACCCACCTTGACTTTTTAAGGTCAGTATCCATCTTACCCTTACCAGTATTAACTACTTCTCTTGTCCCATCAATAGTCATATTTTAAACCACAAAAGTTTAAACATCTTGTTTTAAGTCTATAGGTCTAAAAGCTGGTTTTGTGTAGTAAAGGACGCTTGGATAGGTGAAATATGAGCCTTCTTGGTCTTACATGTCCATTCTTAGATAAATTGGTTAATGCACCACCAGTTTGTTCTATTTTTTAGGGCAAATGGTCTTACGTACTAACATGCATAGCAGTTTAACTGGCCTAGCTGTACTAATTGAGTGAAATGCCTCCATTTCGCATTTTGCTTAACAGGAGTATCAAACCCCCCCACCCCCCCCTGTTTTCTTGTTAGTAATCCTGTTGGGAAAAAAAGTCTTCTTAAATGAGGTATTTTTGAAATTTTTTTAAGATTAAACCTTTGTATTATCCTATACTAGTTTGTCCACCCTTAGACCAGTATTGACCACATATTTAGCAAGGTTCTGATCTGTTTGTCATGTACAAATTACATCTTTGATGAAATGTGTCCAATGACTTTTACAATCAAAAGCAGGCTTTAATTTCTTAAATCCAATTCCTTGTTTCTGAGAAGTTTGATCATTTTTACTCAACCTCTAGTTGTAACTGTTTTGAGGATTCTCATTAGTTTTTACAGAACTAACTGTTTTTTTTTTACTCTTTATGTCCACATCATCTCTCATATCTGGTTCCAATCCTCAATGATAACTTTATCTCTGTTAACTGATTCATAGACTGTCTTAGGTTTTTGAGTATTTGCTTCATTTGTTTTACCTACAGTCTTACTTGTTTTAGTATTAAGATCAGTTGTTTTTGACTCAATGATTTTCTTCCAATGGCATATTCATCTAAACCTGCAAATGATATGTCAGCTCTTGGGGTTAGAAAGTTTCCTGTTATAGGAGGGGGAACAGCATGATACCCATCTGCTTTAGAGAACCTATCATTTGCTGGTATGTTTTCTTTATCACTTGATCTGACCTCAAAATACTCATACTAATCTCACTATCAGTTTTAGATTTGTTACTCATTTCCTCCAATTTTGTGCCATATCCTAAACCACTTTTATCTTTAGTACTCATTTGACTGTTGAGTATTTTATTAAGACCCTTGGATGATTCTTCCCATTTTTCTATCTTAACTTTCAACTCATCTCTTTCCTTAACAACTTTTTCTAGTTCCATTTTAAGGTTGTCGATTTTTACATCTCTGCACTTAAGCTCATAGTTTTGAAACTCATATTTTTCACCCCAACCCAGTTCATTCTTTTCATGTCCAAGAAATCTAGATTTTAGAGATTCTAAGGCTAACTCATAACCCAGAATTTCTAGTCTAGCTTTGCTATGTTTTTCTCTTTCACTACCAAAGTTCTTTTGAAACGTTTTAAAAGATTCAAGACATTGTTTAGAATAGTTTTGTACCTCATTGTCAGAAGAACTTGAGGAACTTGAGAAGGAGATGGCCATTAAAGCATAATTAACTGGTTCATCAAAATCATTGCTCCAGTCATAGCCTCCTAGACCATCTTGAGCCACCAGTGCTTGTGATGATGGTTCATTTGTTGTTGCATTCCTCCTGCCATTATCACCATAAGATCTTTTCCCTTGGTTCCTTCCTGATTTGCATTCCTTAGCAAAGTGCCCTTTCTTGTGACAGTTGTAGCACTCAACTTTTGACTTATCAAAGGTAACATGTTGTTTTCCTTTGAAATCCAAGTTCCTTCCTGTCTTCTGAATGAATCTCTGCACCCTAACAGTCAACATGGCTACTTGCCATCTAATATCAATTCTTCCAAGTCATCTTCATCAATCTGCTAAAAATCCTCATTTGCAAGTTAAGGATTGGTTGTTGGTTGTGCAAAGAAAAAGCATGCTACATCATGAGCACATGGGGTAGTTGAAACTTGACTAATTCCTCCAGCAGTACTAACCCCAAAATCTCCACTGGCAGTACTAACTTCATTAGTACTGCTAGTGTTCTCAGAGGAAAGAAATGCCAAGTTCTGAGAAGTAGAAGTGGAACTTGAAGACTTTTTCATCTCATCTTCATAGACCCTAAGGTTGTTGTAGAGGTCATCAATATCAATCTCATCAATGTCTTAGCTATGTCTCATTGAATAGAGCAATTATGATTCATGAAGAGGAAAAAAAAAAAAAAAAAAAAAAAAAAAAGAACCTTTCTTAGGAACTTCTATATGATATCTTCCTTTGATATTGGAGCACCATGAACCTCTAATTGACTTATGAGTTTTTAGAACCTATCATAAGCCTTGTCCAGACTTTCATTTGATGCAGTAGTAAAGTTTTCAAACTGATGTTTTAGAACATTTTTCTGCATCTTCTTGGATTCTTCATTACCTCCAAACCTTGCTTTGATTGCAGCCTAGAGTGATTTAGCATCTGCAACATTGTGAAACTTGAGGAGGTATTCATCAGGTATTGCTAAAAGCAAGATGCACTAACTCTTTCTTGATTCCTTTTAGCAGCCAGTTGTTTGGCAGTCTTAGGAGCAGGAAGAGCAGATGTTTCTCCGGTTGGTGCAGGCTCTTCTTCTAGATCTCCATTGACAATAACATCCCATAGGTTATGGTCTGTGTGACAGATATATTGTCGCATTCTCATGCTCCAAATATCATATTCTCCCTTCTTGATGATAAGGATTTTCATTTTTGTGATAGTGGGTGGAGGAGTGTCTTGTTCTGCCATCTTATAATTGAGTTCTTCTTATTAAGAGTTTCCATACAAGCTCTGATACCACTTGTTAGATCCTTTACTGAATGGATCTTTAACCTTTAGCTATGAAAAGGATTTTGTTACTCTATATAAAATCTAAAGCAACCATGGTGAAACAATGCACTTAACATTATGATTATGTCAAGAAACTAATCAATAATGCTAAGAAGAACAATAATAAGAATCATAAAAGAACTTTATATTATAACTTGAATCTGCCTAGGTTACAGATTACAAAAACTATGATTGCTAATCGATCTCTATAGATCTGTGTAGAACTATATTGATCTATATATGACTAACTATGACTAGGTTTCCTTTTATACACAAAGGAAAACCCTAATAGGCTTACAAAACGCGTTAAGAGATAATGCATATCTATTCTTAATTTATCTCATGCATATATCATAAGCAGTACTAATACAATACACTAGCAGTACTAATACTAACTAACAGTACTAACTATTACTAGCAGTACTAACATTGTACTAGCAGTACTAACTATAAAGCTAGTAGTACTAAAGACTTAGACTTATTTCTTCAATTTTCATTAACAACATTAAGTCTTTACTAGCAGTATTAATCTTGAGCCAGCAGTATTAACTTGTAGAAGCTTTAGAATCCCAACAGGGGTTTTCGATTTGATTGAAATTATATGAGATGGAAGATCTTGTTGATTGAAATGAGATGGATGATAAAAGAGTTTTTTCTCTGCGTATGAATGGATTCAGAGAAGAGGTGGTGGCGTGTGAAAAGGATTAGGGTTAGGTTAACAATGAGAATTATTAGGGTGTGCTTGATTTATATCCCACTCATTTGTTGGATCGGTTGGGCTGATTGTTATCAAAAATAGATGGGCCGAGTTGTATTGAAAATCATGAGCTCCTGAAAGTTGTTAATTGATTTGGCTGGATTTTTTTTATTAGTATCAAAACAGGCTGACGTGATACAACTCAGTGATAAATGGCTATTATTGATTGTTATGATCACAGAGTTATTGTCTGTTGTTACTTATTTGGGATTGAAGTAATATTTCAC
>BQNB010107080.1:0-13235 GCA_026074375.1 Tanacetum coccineum | reverse complement strand
CTACTCAAGCTTGATGAAGAACTTACTTTGAAGCTACAAGCTGAAGAAGATGAAGAAGAAAGGCTTGCCAGGGAAAAAGCTTAAAAATTTGAAGAAGCCAACATTTTTTGGGATGATATTCAAGCTAAAGTGGAAACTGATTATCAGTTGGCTCAAAGACTGCAAGCTCAAGGGCAAGAAGAGTTGTTTGATGCAGATAAGGCTACATTATTTGTACAGCTCTTAATAAAAAGAAGAAAATTCATTTCAGTAAAAAGAGCAGAGGAAAAGAGGAACAAACCACCTACCAAAGCTCAACAAAGAAGTATCATGACTACTTATCTGAAAAACATGGCAGGATGGAAGCCCAAAGACTTAAAGAATAAATCCTTTGCAAATATTCAAGACTTATTTGACAAAGCTATGAAGAGGGTAAACACCTTTGTAGACATGGATACAAAATTGGTAAAAGAGAGTTCCAAGAAAGCTGAAGCAGAGACAGCACAAGAAAGCAGCTCAAAGAGAGCAAGAGAAGTCCTGGAACAAGAAAGCTCAAAGAAACAAAAGATAGAAGATGATAAAGAAACAGCTAAGCTTCAAAGTATGATGGAAGTCATTCCTAATGAAGAGGAAGTAGCAGTTGTTGCTATACCTTTAGCTACTAAGCCTCCAAGCATTGTTGATTGGAAGATCATTAAAGAAGGAAAGATTGGCTACTATCAAATCATAAGAGCTGATGGAAATTCAAAGAGGTACTCATCAATGATTCAGATGCTTAAAAGTTTTGACAGAGAAGATTTGGAAACTCTATGGAAATTAGTAAAAGCTAAGCATGGATATACAAGACCAGAAGAGGGATATGAGAGAGTACTGTGGGGTGATCTAAAGACCATGTTTGAGCATAATATAGAAGATACAGTGTGGAGGAATCTACTTGGAAACAAAGTGTTGATTTGGAAATTATTTGATTCCTGTGGAGTACACTTTGTGAGGTTTCAAGACATGCATATCTTTATGTTGGTTGAGAAGAGATATCCCCTTACACCAGCAACAATTACACATATGCTGAATAGGAAGCTTCAAACTGATCATTGCAATGAAATGTGTTATCAGCTTCTTAAGCTTATGACAAAGCAGCTCAAGAAACAGTGAAGTGTTTGGAAGCATCCTCTTGGTGATTATGAAGCTTTTAATGAAAAAACTTAATGATTTTGAAGATAAATATCAAGTTTAGGAGAGGATTGTTGGGATTAAAAGCCTTCTTGAAGTTACTACTGTTAAGGTATTAGTTATTGCTGCTAAGCATAAATTAGTGTTGTTAGTAATCTTAATGAAAAATATGCTAAGTAGTTAGTACTGCTAGTGTATATTACTACTGCTAGTTACTACGGCTAGTTACTACTGCTAGTAATGCTAGTACTGCTAGAGTAAAGTTAGTACTGCTAGTGTAACTTAGTACTGCTGGTGAAGATTGAATTTTTTTTATAAGTAGTTAATGTTGCTTGTACACAGTTAGTGTTGCTGGTACAAAAGTTACTACTGTTGGTGTTGAAAGTTAATGCTGTTGGATTACAAGTTACAACTGCTGAAAGATTACAACTGCTGAAAGGATAAAGACTACTCAGAGAAAAGATAAAGATTGCTTGTGGGATATGTATGAGATATTTTTGTAAAAGATACGTATAAGTTATTTGTTTAGAAGATTATGATAACTTAGGAAAATATTGTAATAGGAAATTAAAGTATACCCTATTAGCCACCATGGTGAAAAAAAGAAGGACCTAGGGTATAGAAAATTATGTATAGTATCAAGAGATCAAATCATTCATTCAAAGAATTTCATAGCTATCGGAAGGTTTTATTCTTAACCCTAACAGCTAATTAGAGTGTTCTTAATCAAATTAAGGCTGAAAGTTTGGTAAACTTTTTTTATGGGGGGGGGGGGGGGGGTGTGGGGGAGGGGGGGGGGATCTTATTCATTACTATATCATTGAAATTCTTCTTTAACATTGACTAATTTCGCGATAGTCTTTGATAATTCACAATCAAATTTCTTCATAAAATCGTTTGGAATTTATTCAATACAACTTGAGCCTTATACAAGCTAAACAAGATCTAATTCTATTGGATTAAACAAAAGTGTTAGCAACAATTTATTGAGGATCGAACAAGGAAGCTCTGGTCACTCAAAACAATGGAGCATCGTTCCCTTAATTAGTTAACGTTGTAATAGAATAATTTCGGGAATCGGGCTCGATAGATAATCTAATATTGTATATGTTTCGGGTTTAATCCCAAGCAAAACCCGAGCCCGGGTCCTAGTTAAATATCCCATGCGTCGTAGGGATATATATATAGATATTTTCATAAGAAAATATCTAAGAAATCATATTTCACAAAATATCTTTTTTTTCTAAATCTTTTTTTTCTCTCATCTCTCTCTCTTATTTCTCTCTCTAAAACTATAATCTTTCTTTATCTCTTTTCTTAGTTCTTGATCCGTGTTGTGATTTATGAAGTGAAGTATTAATCGGGAACCTACAATTGGTATCAGGAGCCTCGGGTGGGTTTAGTGATTTATTTTTGTGGAATATTTATATTAATCTTGTTATCGTAATATTTTATTTCGTCATATCTTTTTTCTCTTGCCACCAAAAGTCACATTCCATTTTCTAGCTGTTCAATGATGCTAGTGGCTAGTTAATTTGTTTTACATTTTTTCACTCTTTTATTTTCCGTTTTTTATCCATCTTTTTGTTGCTCACTGTTGTGGTAAGAAAAACACAAGAACGAGTTCATTTTCTATATGAGCCGAACGAGTGAAAAAAATAAAGTCACCGAACGAGTAACATTTCTATAGAGCCGAACTAGTTGCTTTGTTAAGTTGAGCCGATCGAGTGGTACATCAAGGACCGAACGAGTTGATTCTTCATTTACCGAACGAGTGAAAAATCTCAAGGACCGAACGAGTGAAAAATCTCATGGACCGAACAAGCAAAATTTCAAAGAGCCGAACGAGTTGAGAACCGATCGAGTAACATTTTAAAAATCACCGAACGAGTGAAAACGTAACAACCGAACGAGTAACAATTTTTGAGGACCGAACGAGCAAAATTTCTTAGGACCGAACGAGCAACATTCACTTGAGAGCCGAACGAGTAAAAATCTCAAGGACCGAACGAGAATTTTTTTTGACTTGGACCGAACGAGTTTTTGTTTAGCTTGAACCGAACTACATCACACACAAGAACAAAATTTTCGGTTCTCTTCTAGCTTGAACGAGTTTCTTCACGCTTTAACAAATTTTCGGTTTTTCGGTTTCGAGTGGCGTTAAACGACGGGACTTAAGAATTATATCATCGTGTTCGTGACATCGTTTCGATCAACGTGGTATATTTATTTTTTACCGACGATAACCGTAGCTTCCCGCGAGATCAAATTTGCATTCGTTTCATTTTTACAATTTCAAATTGTTGAAGACGAATGCATGGAGGGAAAATATGTGTTTTTTATTAAACATAATTTGTAATTTGCAACTTTGGCCCCTCGAATTCTAAACAATATTCATTTTAACCTTTAAACTTTAACTTATTTTCTATTAACCCTTTGTTTTTAAAAGCAAGATTAAATCTAACCTTTTACTTTCAAACTTTTCACTTTTAAACTTTTAATGTTTGTTATTTTTTTTAGTTTTACATTTTAGTTTTCAAAATTTTCAATTTTAGCCCTTTCGTAGTAAGAAATTTTAAGCCGTTACATCTTTTATCTCACAAAAAGTTTACAAAATGTTCAAGTTCTTCACGTCAACAACGATTTCTACAATAAATCTATTTTTACCGGTTTTCTTGATTTAGTAAAATCCCGCGAAATACTCTTGTATCTTTTTTGGTTTAGTCAAGAGACTAGAAAAATCCCGTAAAATAGTTTTCCACAAACAACAACAATCACTTTACCTGCTTAAGATCCAACAAAATTTTCACACTTCATAATTCACGATAAAATGGGAACAAAGGTTACTTCATCTTCGGGTTCAGTTTTAAAGGAACCAGAGATACAGAAACTGCAGATGCAAGCAAAGATTTTCAAAGAAAACTCCTTGAACAAATTAAATACACTTAAATCAACCACTCAACTTCTCGAAAGACAGAGTACAATGTATCAACAAGCTTTTTGACAACTCTTTGGTGCATAGTGCAGAACCGTTCAAGTTGTCAGTTATCTCAACACATAATAACTTAGAAACACTTCTCAATGCATAAACACATCACGAGATGGATTCCTAAATCCGCTACTAAGGTGATCAAACTACACTTTGAAAGGTTCATTAACTCTGACTTGTTAAAGCCTCCTTCGATATTTATCTAGATCATTTTCATCAGATCGAGGAGTAAAAGAAATCTTCATAGATTACACAACATATGACA
Source organism: Tanacetum coccineum (assembly GCA_026074375.1). Taxonomy (NCBI): domain Eukaryota; kingdom Viridiplantae; phylum Streptophyta; class Magnoliopsida; order Asterales; family Asteraceae; genus Tanacetum; species Tanacetum coccineum. Next base: position 8,832 of record BQNB010107080.1, on the reverse strand, counting down.
GCTGAAACATCAAAGGAAAACAATCATCCAGAACATGAACTCCATTGAGCAATGTATAATAAAAAGAGCAAGTCATGAGCAAGAGCTTAAGATGACGTTGAAAAAGTTAAGTGAAAGACAGTTGCAGAATTCCTACAATGCAAGGTTCAAAGGTCAATCATCGCTTACCAATTCAGTAGATGAAACAAGCAGTGGATTGTATCGAGATGACGAGATTGAAAAGTAAGGGAATTATAAAGCACATTAGGTTTCATGGCAAAGATCAGGAAGTTCATTTACCTGCAGAATCAAGTTCTACTGATACGCCATTGGAACAGGTACAAAACAATGATGAAAAGAATGTGTTTGCCAATGAAAGACAACATTCTGAGAAACATGCTGCAGAATGTGCTGATGAGCGTGCTGCGCTTGCTAATTTAATTGCAAATTTAACTCTTGATACTGAGGAAAACAAAACGATTTTAAAGCAATTAAAGAAAGCAAACGCATCATTGACTCAAGAACTGAAGGAGTGCAAAACTAACCTTGATGGAGTCTAGTAGGGGCTCAAAGGAGGAGGCAACTATCAGTCGGGATAGTTTCTCCTGATTCACTTCGAGAAAGACCAAACATACGAGCTTGAGAGTACACGCCCTCTACAATAACCTAAATAGTGATTATAAAAACTTCAAACAAAAATTAAATGAACTCTAAGAACTATAAGCTCGTAAAGACATTGACATAACAAGAGGGTTTTAAAAAACTAAAACCCATGAAATTTCAGTTGTCAATCAGAAACACGATGAGCTAGCCAAAAAGAGTCTGTTAACTAGGTCACAATTTGAAGGTCAACTCAAAGAGGAAGAGTAAGGTTAATTACGGATCAAAGGTTATAAGGAAGGAAAGACTTGAACCCGATGATTGAAATGGACAAACAAATAAAGTTTTTAAATGACATTCATTTAATAAACGCAATCAGTCAATTCAGACCATGTCACATGTTAGCACCCAACTGCGCAAACGTAAATGGTAGATCAACCTTTGCTAATCCAAAGTACCTCAAGCAGAGCTCCAATCAGATGAATCCTCGTTTTGTATGAGATCCCAGATTATGACTTCTATGTCCTGCAACAGATTTTGCCTCCGATGGGGAAGACACATGACTCGTTGAAAAGGAGAGTAGATCATAAATTGGATAAAGACCAAAGTGAAACCATAAAATTACACATATCATAAACAGTCTTATTATGAAACTTTCAAAACCACCATCCAAAACCTTATCTTGATCATGGAACGCACTATTAAGAAGTTAGGAAGACAATGTGGAGAAAAACGTTTGTTAGAACAGAAACAACAAACAATGCTAAAAACGTTGGCTATCGTACCCCATGTCTATAAACATTAGTAAAAGTAGACAAACTATATATAACTTTCTAACGAAAAGACAAACAACTTCAATCAATTTAGACAATTTGTCACAAACTGGTCTAATCCAAACAAGTAGTGCATTTCCTAACCCAACTGCTAAGAGTATGGAAGTTTTGATCAAATCTTATTATTTGCCAGTCATTTCAACAAAACAATACTAGAACAGTCATTGTTTTGTATCAGAACTAAGAAAGGGAAATGAATGAAATATGGCGTACGTTAATTCCCCTTGAAAAGGAGCTTGACGAACTTGAATCCAGAAAAGGCTGATTTTTCAAACATATATGAATCTACAACTCGAAGAGTGTGTGTCAAAAGAATGTTCATTTTTCATATTATGCATTCTTTTGTCTGATTTAAATGCTAATACTGAATTACAATGCTGTATCTTCATAGATGGTCGTAGAATGTTAAAGTCTTATCACAAAAGCTTTCGAAACAAATTGAATCTGTTAACTAAAGAAGTTCATAATAATTTGTTAAAAAGTTTATCTAAACTTGAAAAAACACTGCGATTTACTCTTGAACTTTCTTACAACATAGTAAAGAACAGATGAAAATAACCAAACCCAGTTTGCAAAGAAAATGCTTCAAATGTATTTCGAAAAGAACGTGAACAATATCTGAAATACAAGATTGAAAGCTCAAATGCAAGACAAGAAACATACAATAATGAGTTTAAAAGAAAACTCATCTATGACTGCAGTGAAAGACCGTGGAAAACTCAGTTTTAATAAACCATCTGATGTTCGTACAACCAAATTCTCAACTAATTCCAAAACCAATCAGTTTTTTAGGAAAACCGACTCCATTTTCAAATCCTCCTGAAATGAGAATTTTTTCAAAACGAAACAGTCGTACAATAAAACTAAATATGTTCGGATGGTTTGTGTTAAACAAGTCACTGCAACAAAATTTTGTCCCTCAGATGTAAGAGAAACAAGCAGTTCGAAACACCAATGTGATTGCACCTGGCCCCTCTAGGATTTGCGCCAAAGAGATTGAACACATCAGTCACCAAGGGAAAAAGTAGGCTCAAATGACATGGTTCATAACTACTACCTAGAGAAAGCTAAGAAAAGTGCACAACTTCAGAAAGACAAAGAAGTGAATGGAAAACCTAGTATGATTGATCCTACTAGATTACCCAACACTGCTAATGGTTGCAAACCAAAACCTAGGAATTGGCAAGCATCAATGAGTAGTCGTTTAAACAAAGATTTTCACTTAGGAGAACATAGGAAACAAAAGAGCCTTCTTGAAGTTCAATGAATTCATGTCCTACATGCAAAAAGTGCCTTTACCAGTGCAAATCATGATGAAAGCGTCTTATGAATTACTCTCAAAGTTAAATCCTGTGTGCTATCTGCACGAGATTAAGGAGCAAATATCCCATAACAAACAAAAGAGAATATGAGCCCGTTGAAAAGACATGCGTGAATCTAGAAAACCAGAAAACTATTCCAAAGGACATAGGTTTTTTCACACAAAGAGACTACCACAAGTCCCTGATAAAACAAGGACTCCTAGATCTGCTTGGTGGCAACCAACGGGTAGAATTCTCAAGACTGTTGTCCTTAGTGGGTTCCAACTGGAAAACTACTCAACTCTTGCATGGGCAAAGGTTGAAAAATGAACCCACACATGTTCAAATGTAATATCCCATATTCATGCAGCAAACAAACTCTGTGTAAGTGCATGTATGTCATCAATGGTCAAAAGCAACAACGAATTGACATACAGCAGATGCACTATTTCAATGAAAAGCAGGAAAATCTCAGAGTGGTTGGTTTGCTTAATAATTTGAATAATCTATAGAACCAGTGGCCGAGAATGTGTTTCACAAAAGATGAAATCATCAGTAAATTATGTTGAACAAAGCAGTTCAATCCTCGTACGTCACTATCAAATGGCGTTTGAGCTGAAAATGACACTTAGGCCCCGTTCCCTCAAAGTTTAAATGACGACTTGAAACACATACAGTATAACTCGCTCCACAACGACAAATGACTTCTGCTAAAATAACACTTCATCCCCCGTTCCTCAATAGTTCAAAAGACGTTGATCGCAGCAGAACAAGCCTCGTCTTCATGGCAAAAGACGTCTGTTCACATCATACAGGCATCGTTCTCTCAAAATGTCTTCTGATCAATAACCGTTCAGAACTCGTATCAGACCACTAGCAATGAACATCCAGTTCAAAGCTAGATCCAAAAGTTATTCCTTAAGCAAGACAAGAAAGCTACCTCACGACAAGAAGTTGGAATACATTCCACCTTCACATAGCAATGGCTACGGACAACAGGAAAATATATACAAAAACAAACTCTGAAAAGATAGGAAAATTTCCAAAAAAGAATCTTCTCGTACATGTCCTTTTAAGAATCGTAACATTTATGTGCTTAGAAATGTCCGAATTAAACATTGACACGGGTGTGATAAATGAAGTTCGAGCGAGAGTTTGCCAAAATAGTTTCAAAACAAGTCATGTTCAAATTTTCTAAAATGGCTTATGTGCAAATATCAGTACATAACCCGGACTTCAAATAAAGGAAGTTATAACTATCCTCACAACAGAGAAAATTACGTTCTCGGTCTTGAATGTCTGTTATTACAAGACATTCAATGTATTTAAGCTCAAGAGAAGAAGGAAGAGTGGTACGTTCAAGTGCGCTTAGGACCCTTAGCGTTAGAAGAGAAGGGGGTCCCTCTAACATCTTGGTTTTTCAAAGAGCAGTAGAAGGGCGGGGCCAAGTGTTTTCTAAGAATTTATCTCGATAGAGCCAGTCACTTGCAAGATCGTGAGGCAAGATGAGGTTGGAGTTACAGAGCGGCTCCAACCCCTCACAATGTTTTTCAAAAGACAACAATTTCTCAATGGTCCCCCTATTAATGAGGGGGGGAGTTTTTTTCGGGTCGAAAAACAAATGTATAAAATGTGTTATCAAGGGGGGGTGAGGTAGCAGGGGCGGAGACGAACGATGCAAATATTCTTTATGTATTCAAAACATTATCAAAATGTTCCAAACCATTCATGCAGACCATATTTTCTCCCACAGATTTTTCAAGACATATTTTAATCACAAGGTATTTCAAAAACTAAGTGTTTATTATTTAAAATAAGGGGAGAAAATGTATTTAAAATATGATATATTCACGGTACACAATTAGCTGAAGAAAAGGGTATTTATGGTTCGATCATATACCCAACAAACATCTTTAATTCACTGGACGAAATCTGAAGTCTAAAGGGGTGGTTTAGTTAGGAATCAATCCATGATCCAACCAGAACCGGAGGATCTACCCAAGTGATAATCCAAAGTTATAGAAAATCAAGTCCTTAGGTTATGATTGGAGATGAATGTAAAAATGGGAATAACCAGGCCCGGACTAAGGAATTAGAGCTAACACTGGAACAACAAAACAAGGGGTTAGTAAATGACATTTGGTAAGCATTGAAGGCGTTGAAGAATGAAAAAGAAATGTATGGATAAAGTGGTCTAAAGAAAGAAGCCCCTCCACACAACTTATAGGCAGAAACCGATCAAAATACAAATGCAGTCAGAATCACAAGATAGATATGCTGACAATTGAACACGACACAGTGACAACCCAGTGATGCAATGCACAACCCGTTTCTCAGCCATTCGGGTTTCACTCAAAAGAAACTTACCTCATTTGTACGGAGAATACACACCATTTAAACTATTGACATCTCACTCCGAGTAATGTTTGATATTGAATAGGTGGCAAATATGCGTTCCAGCCTCCGAGTACTAAGAACCAAAATTGCACTAATCGAGTCTAGAACCAAGAGATCAACAAAATCTTGATAGGACATATTCCATTTTCAAACAATTGTTGAACATCTCAGGTTCACAAATCTGTTATCAAAAGGTCCTACGGCAATATCATTGTGATAATTGTTGCAGAACATCAGATAATACTAATAATGTATACACAATAAGATGGAAATCCTGCATGAGTCACAATCAAACAAGCTCTTTGCTAGGTGACTTGGAGATTTCCTATATGACTCAAACATGTGACAACTGGATATCGATTTGGGTCAGTAAATGAATATACGGTTAATTAATATTGATAAAATATGACACTCTCTATGTGTATTACAAAAAACTCATAAAACGAGTGACACGTCGATTGAAATATTTTAACGAATCAATTTTTCTCGTATGTATCACTAACGAAAACCTACAGGTCAAACGTGGTAACGGCAACCGCAATCCCATTCAAATGCTCAAATCTTCAAAGACATACTATCTTGAAAGCTCAAGTTATCAAAGACAAAGACTTCCGCAAACCTCTGATTTGAAGCTTTCAGATAATGCAAAACGTATGAGCAAGTTGGTCAAAGACAAAAGATCGCAAGTATGGCAAAGACGATAAAGAGACAATGTACAAAGGCTCAAAGTCAAGGTCGCAAAGCATGAAGGACAAGCCTACAACAAATAACTAAGACAAAGACCAAGAACACTCGAACTTAAACCGACAAAAGCAAACTCACTATCTCAAGAAGAAGTGTCAGTCAAATGAACTCCACTTCGGGGAGATTGTTTACCTCATATTATTTAGTCAATAAAGGAAGCTCGTTCCGGTGTTCAAGACCTCGCTTCGGGGGAAGATTGTTAGACCTCAATTTATCATTCGAACAAGGAGGCGGGGGCGAGCTCGGTCACTCTACAATGGAGCTTCGGTCTTTAATTAGTTAACGTTGTAATAGAATAATATCGGGAATCGGGCTCGATAGATAATCTAATATTGTATATGTTTCGGGTTTAATCCCAAGCAAAATTCGAGCCCGAGTTCTAGATAAATATCCCTCGCGTCGTAGGATAATTTATATAGATATTTTCCTAAAGAAAATATCTATCTCTCACAAAATAACTTTTTTACTAATCTAATTCTTTTTCACTCATCTCTCTCTCTTATTTCTCTTTCTAAAACTATAATCTTTCTTTATCTCTTTTCTTAGTTCTTGATCCGTGTTGTGATTTATGAAGTGAAGTATTAAACTAGGTACCTACAAAAGATATGGCTTTCTTTGATGAAAAAATTTTAGGAGAGAATGATGAAAAGTTGATGTTTTAGGGTTTGGATTTGAATAAGTGAAGTGTGTGTGTGTGACCAATGAGAGTTTATACCACAAAATGTTTTGTATTTTGTAAAATAAAAACTGTTTGAGATCCGCATTAAATGCGTAGTGGTAAAACTATCACAAAACGTGGGTCCCTTGCTCCTTCTGATGGCACTATAAAATCCTACATTTTCAAGAAAGTTTGTAGCCTTTTTAGAATATTCGAAATTAAAATAAAGAGAATATTTGACATTCAACTGTTTAATTAACATTCAGTATTACCTTCAAACATTTAATATTCAAGTATGAGGATTCACTAAAGTTTTTTTCTTAACAGGAACTTCTATTTTCAATATGAGCCTACCCAACTCACGACCAAACGAAGTAAAGCTAGAGTAGGCTCAGCTAGAGGTATTATAAAATGTCAGCTAGTTGCAATTCAGTGGGTACAAAATAAAGCTCAATATCACCTTTTAAAATGGTGGTCCCTATGAAGTTGGATACTATGTCAATATGTTTGTCCCTAAAGCAACACTGATGTTTGATAATGGCAATGGAACTTGTATTATCATAAAACAAGGGAACCTTATCATAGAGAACATCGTAGTCAGCTAGCTGACTTTTAATCCAGAGGACTTGAGCACAACATCCAGTAGCAGCGACATACTCAGCTTTAGCTGATGACATAGCCACTGAGCGTTGCTTCTTTTCACTCTAACATACCAACTTTCCACCAAGTATTTGACATCCCCCTAAGGTACTCTTTCTATCTAAGGTTTAACATCCCAGCGATTCTGATTCTGATAAGCTTTGAGATCAAAGCCTGATCCTTTTTGATACCAAAGACCTAGATTTAAGGTCCTTAGATACCTGAAAATTCTCTTTACAGCTACAAGGTGGGATTCCTTGGGGTTAGCTTGGTACCTAGCACAGAGACATGTGGAGAATTAGATATCTGGTCTGCTAGCTGTTAGATACATCAGTGACCCAATCATGCCTCTGAACAAAGTCTCATTTACAGAGACCCCTGATTCATCAGGGCCCAAGTTGTTTGAGGGAAGCATATGCCATTTTACTAAAGCACTATCAGCTAGATCATACTTTTTGAGTAAATCTTTAACATATTTTCCTTGACAAATAGAGATTCCTTTGAAATTTTGTTTAATTTGAAAACATAGAAAATAAGTTAACTCACCCATCATACTCATTTCATACTTTTTGTTCATAAGCTTGGCAAATTGTTTACTATGCTTGTCACTGGTTGACCCAAAAATGATATCATCCACATATATCTGTACAATTATGACATCACTCTTAGTTTTATAAGTAAAAAGAGTGTTGTCAATGGTACCTCTGATAAACTTGTGCTGAATAAGGAATTTTGAAAGAGTTTCATACCATGCTCCGAGAGCTTGTTTCAGCCCATATAGAGCTTTATCCAGCTTACACACATGGTTAGGAAATTCACTACTTTCAAACCCAGGAGGTTGTTGAACATATACTTCCTCTAAAATTTTCCCATTTAAAAATGCACTTTACACATCCTAAGATCTTGATGGATTCAAGTCTTGCAACAGGTGCAAAGGTTTCATCATAGTCAATCCCTTCCTCTTGTCTGAACCCTTGAGCAACCAGCCTTGCTTTGTTCTTGATAACAACCCCATTCTCATCCATCTTATTTTTGAAGATCCACTTGGTCCCAATGATGGTTTTACCATATGGCGCTGGGACTAGTGTCCATGCCTTGTTTCTCTCAACTTGATTTAGCTCTTCTTGCATTGCAATAATCCAGACTTCCTCTTCAAGAGCTTCCATCAGCTTCTTTGGTTTAATTTCTGAGAGAAAATTAACGTATAGGCCTTCATAGGCTGATGCAGCTTCAAAGTCGCTGGTTTGCTTCTAGTGATTACACAAGCCAGAGGTTTACCTATGATGTTAACTAGATCGATGTGTTTCTCTCTAGACCATATATCTTGAGGAACTGGAGTATTTTGAGCATCTTTAGCTAATGGAGAGCTGATACTGGGTGAGGGTTCAATACTATTAATAGTGATGTTTTCTGTTTCAGAGACATCAGTGTGAGTCTCAGCTAGTTCAAAGTTATCAGCTGGATCAAATACATCAGGCTCTTAGTGAACAAGATGATTATTAGCTATTGAAAACTCAGGTGACTCATTAGATGAGTTAATGTCTTGAAGAGTGAGAGTATTAGTGCAAATGACATGATCAAGGATGGTGATGTTGTTTATGGAAAGAGGATCATGTACAAGGACATAAGGAAAGTAATCATCCTTTCCTGAGCATTGAGATACTTTGCTTCTTGGTATAGG
>BQNB010107079.1:0-23244 GCA_026074375.1 Tanacetum coccineum | reverse complement strand
ACTACCAACATACTTAATATTTTGGTGGATTTTTGAGTAATATAATGGAAACGGAATATTAGGCTTAAATCTCATCAAGTATAAGAAAGGGTAATGTGCATTCAACAAAGATTCATTCTAGTTATTTAAGAAAAATTTGTCAAAATTTTTAAAATTTGTCAAAATTTTTAAAATTGGCATAATTTTCAAAGAAAACTAGAAAATTGAAGGCAAAACATACATCAAGTATTAATTCTACTCTCATCCCCCACTTGATTTCTACAATGTCCCTATTGTACATTTAAGGAAATGAAATAATAAGAAAAGTGTAGAATTAAGACAAGAAACTCCCTGAGCATTGCTTTGAAATTTGAAATTTGGCGGAAATCTTTAGATTATTTCTGTCTTCTCGCAAGATATCCCCTGTGATCACAAAAATAAACCAAAGCATAAAATTGCTCTAAAATAATTATGAAGTGTACAAAAAATACAAACCTAACTCACTTTCGTAGGAATCACGGTTGCATTTAGCATATGCAACAAGCCTTTTAAACCACTTGGTGGCCCAAGTGGACGATTTTAGTCTCGTGGGGGCTTCCAAAGAACATACCCACAAAGTCCATTTACGTATACACGGTTTAAACATGTTTAAAACTTAAAATTTTAAGGATTCTGAAGGAGGTTACGGCGTAACCGTGAAATAGGTTACGTCGTAATCAAGTGGTAAAATTTTAAGTTTTAAGGTGTTATGCCATAACCATGAAATGGCTTACGTCGTAACTACAGTGGTTACGACGTAAACTAAAGTTGTTACGCCATAACTGCTACAGAATCAACAAAGTTACCACATGATTATGAGTCGAGGCGGTCTCGATGATTGCCTCCTAGCTTTTGGATTCTGCAAAACGAATTAAGAAACATGCAAACCAACTAATGCAAAAATAAATTTCATTAAATAAAGGACGGGTTGTCTCACGACAAGCACTTTTGTTTATTAACGAGTCTTTAAGTTAGACTCATGACCATTCTATGTTACTTCGTCAGAGTCCTCTCCGTCATTCCCGAGGACTTCTTCCATTTCCTCCATTATCATTTTCCTAAACCTTGATCTATTTTTCCTCCCCAAGGACAGGGTTTCATTATTCTCGCCACTAACACATATGAAGCTACATCCGTTGTCGAGCTTATATTTTGTTACTTCAAATGTTTCTGTATGCACCATTGGTGGATTGTAATCTTCATTACCTAATTCCATTTTTTCTTCATCCTCATACCAGTAATCATACCACCAATCTTTATTCTTATATCGAGCTCTTTTACATTTTGTCCATATTTCTTCAAGAACTTGCCCTTTTTCTCTAATTTTTATTTTGTATTCATCGGCAAGTTGTTCAATTTCCTTATGAAACACCCAATTGTATTCATCTAAACATCTTTCTAAAGGGTCTTTATCAAGATCTAATGCCTCAGTAAACTGATCAATCACCCATAACCTAAATAAATCTTTCCTAACTAATTTAGTTATGTCTAGGTGTCCTTTCTTAAGCTTTACCTATTCTTTCAAAATGTAGTCTCTAGGCCTAGGTTTCTTACCATGAGAATTTTTATTACACCATTCTGAATACCTTTTGCTCCAAACAGAATCCTCAACCTGACAGCTACCATATCTTATTATTAAAAAGTTTGGAAACGATACCCCATCTCCTTTCATTTCCTTCCTTTCGTAGTTATTAGGGAAAAACCAATATTTTATTTCACCAAGCTCATTGATTCCATAAATTTCATGCCCCCATCACATTCGTTCCTGAACGGGTTACAGGATGGCCAAGCCTTAAAGTTCTTATCACATTCTTGTATAATAGATTTACAAAAATGTGTTGTAGTAGAATTATCACTTATCTTCAATCTTTTAGTAAGTGGTTCATCAGTTAATTGAGTTTAACATAAAGATTCCCTCAGTAGGGGCGAAGTTAGGGTTATTCCTATTTATGTTAAATGTTACCCTTTCGTCACCTATTCCTACTGATATTTATTTTTCAAAAACACTAATCTGGCCGTGAACAGTGGCCAAAATGGGTCTTCCTAAAATGACAGTTGAACTGGCGGTTTGATCTAGAATTACGAAGTCGGATGGAAACAGGAATTTATCAATTTTTACGAGTATGTCAGTAACTATCCTAAGTGGTGCCTTTTTTCTCATACCTGCCATTTCCACTAGCATCTCGGTTTCACTAAGGTTTGTTAATTCCAAATACTCAAAAATATTCCTAGGTAAAACATTTACACTAGCTCCTAAATCGGCCATAGCATAAAAGTTAAAATTACCGATGGTGTAGGGAAACATAAAATGTCCTGGATTAGCTTCCTTCGTAGGTAGTTGATCATTGGTGTTTTCTTCCTGAGAGTCAGAGGGAAGGATATTTTGTGTAGATTCTTACGTTTCTTAAGAGAACTGGGTCCCTCATGTTCAACAGTTACTACCTTTGCTTGTTCAGATTTTTCCTTCCTGGAACAAAGTTCTTCAGTTAATTGCTCGATCTGGGTTTCTAAGTTTTTAAGTGAGGTGTTTTGGTTCCCAGTGTTAATCTCCACATTCTCTTAAAGCTTTTTAATCCACCCCTCCATTTTAGTACTTCTACGAGCAGATTCCTCTTAATGTTTAGCTAATAGTTCTTCTAGGCTTTGCCTCTTTTCACCATATGGTGGACGGTTATCAGTCTTAGTGTAGTATCCAGGTGGTTCTACACGAAATTTTCCTCCATTGTTCCCGTTAAAGGGCGCTGTTCGTCCAAATTCTCCATATCTGCCCTCTTCAACTTGTTTAACTTCCTCGTTTAGGGGACAATCCTTGTTGAGGTGAGGTCCTTCGTAAATTTGGCATCCAACCTGAATTGCATGAACACTTTCCTTTAACTTCATGTCTCTTTCCAGGTTGTCTAACTTATTTACCAAAGCAGTTAGTCCATCCTTGCTACTACTGCTTCTAATATTCCTGCTTGTTGTGCCGTCGTACCATTTTTGAGAATGATCGGCCATGCTCTTAATTGTTGTAAGAGCTTGGGTTGGTGTCATCCCGGGAATTGGTCCCTGCGAATTAAGAAATTGACGGTTCATAGTGCTCAAACCCTTATAAAAGATATTTACCTTTTGATGACTATTGATGTCGTGGGTAGGGCACTTGTATAGCAGGTCATTATACCGCTCCCAGGCCTGGTATAATGATTCGTCTCCTTCTTGCTTGAAGTTGTGAATATCTTCAAGCTGCTTTACGGTCATGGAAGGTGGGCAATACCTTTGGATAAAGGCCTTTTTGAGGAGATCCCAGGTATTGATAGTTCCTGGGGCGAGTCTGTCCACCTATATTTTTACGGATCCGATAAGAGTAAAGGGAAAAACTCAGAGCGTGACTGCGTCTTTAGAGACTTCGGGAATATTAAATAAGCGAACGATGCTGAGGACCCGATCAATGTGATCATGAGCATCCTAGTCTTTGTTCTCGGAGAAAGTGTCTTCCCTTAATTCGCGCATGAATTGACTCTTGATTTTGAAATTGACATTGCCTCTGATTTCTTGTTTAACCACGCCCGGTGCCTGGTTTTCTCGTAGCAATGCTAAGTATTGTTCCATGGTGAGAGTATCGATGTCTACTCCTGCCATAGTTCCTGTGGATATAGAGTTTAGGGAAATAAGAGAAATAATGAAATAATCAAATTAATTATGATTTTTAGCTCCCCGGCAGCGGCGCCAAAAACTTGGTGCGTATTTTATTTTAAAATATATTTTTACCAAGTTTTAAATTTATAAAACTTGATCTACCTAACAACGCACTAACAGGTAGAGAACCCGATCGTGGGTAGTATAGAATGGTAAATCCGAGGTCGTCCCAAGAGCTAAGTTGTAATTAGTTTTAATTTGAAATGTCACGTTTTGAAAATGGTTTTTGAGTTGATTTGAAATAAATAACAATAAAATAAATAACTGGAAATTAAAAGAGTTGGAGATATCAAGAGAGAAAACGTGCTAACCTAGTTACTTCATTACTACTGTTATGAAAACGCTTTCCTGTGCAATGTTAAACTATGGTCTCATTAGTGGTTTCTAAGGTCGATAGACTTGAATAGGCATATTTAGTCTATCTTATACTCCCCGCGATTTTGAATCAGTCCCAAATCTTCTGAGAGGTAGGTTATCTAGGTTGCAGTGATTAACCCCTCTGAAAGAGTTCCTATACTTTTTAAGTATATTAAGTGATAAGTGAGGTGACCGGTTAGTTTCTACACTAGGTAAGGAGTTAGTGATCCTCCCCAGTACCTGATGGATCCCATATTGACTAGTTAATCTAATAATGGTGCAAGCCAGATCCAAACCACCCGTACTACCAAAACCCAAGGTTACACGATAGTCAATGAATATCTAATAAAACCATAATCTAACAGGAAACAAACAGCATAACAACAGTAATTACATAACTAGGCCAGCACTTTAAGTGCTTAGCCGCTCATGGTAACGGAAACACATCAAGAAATAGAAGAAATCATAGATTGAAAGCTCATAATTCTTATAGTATTCGTATTTGAATGATTAAATACAAAAAGCAAATAAAGTGTGATCTCCCTTGGACTCCAGGTGAAATTCTTCGAAGGTTGGAAGCCTTTGTCGCCTCTCCAATTGGCTGTGGAGGAAGTGATGTCAGAATAGCTTGAATGAGGCCTCTATTTATAGGTATCGAACCTGTTACGACGTAACTGATAAATGTGTTACGCCGTAACCTTCTTACACGACATTCTATATTTAAGCAGTTGTTATGGCGTAACCAGATATGGTGTTATACCGTAACCTTCAAATAATGTCCATAAGTACGCGATCTTCATTCCATAATTGTGGATCTTCATGGTTACGGCGTAACTTGATAAGGTGTTACGCCGTAACTCTAACTTTGACAAGATTTCCTTCCAAATATATGGTTATGGCGTAACTAGATATGGTGTTACTCCGTAACTTTGTCCTTGATCTTCGTACTTGCTTAATTTATGTTACAATGTAAACATTTTTGGTGTTACACTGTAACATTCTTCAAATATTTACACTTTGAGTCCTTTTTCCCTTGTTTCTTGTCACTTTTCTGCATTTCACCTGAAAACTACAAAATGATAGAAAATATCTCGTTTTTAAGTATTAGTGAAACATTTGCAGGTAATATAGAGGGTATTTTGCCACCAAAAAGTATTAAATATTTGATGTTATCAACTGGTATCACGACACTATTGTTATGGGTGTACATTGCAGGTAGGTATCTACTGTGGAGGAGGTTGAACATTTCAAGTGAAAGAGAATTGGAGGAAGCCGTGCATAATCTGACAAGTTTCCAGAATGTAATAAAAAAATTTTATTCAATATTCTGTATATACTACTTGATAACATATTATGATCATAATTATCTTTTTTTGTAGACAGTGGATGATTCTATAGGTGGTTGCAAGTAAAGAGTACTTGAATCTTCATTACTAGAAAATTATAACATCGTTTTGTATTCAAGTTGCTTCGAATAGTTAGTTAGGTATCTGTTTTGTAATATACATCAGTTTCTTGAAATGTTGCATAGCCTAGAAATCAAGTAGCATGATTCAAACTTATGGTTGAACATTGAGCTTTTTATGGATCGAGACCAGATGGTTGCTAAACGCGTTCATGTTGGTTTGGTTTTTAGTTTCGTTATTGTCAATATTCTGGTGTTGGGTTGGTTCAATAGTTATGTACAACTTACTTTTGTTTGTGTGTTATCCCGGCAACACTCAAAACATAAAGGAAAAACGGGTTAATTTTGAATGTTATCGTTTTTATTTGGTTTTGTATCAAGCAAAAGAGTATTACAATACTTCGGTCTAATCCTTTTAACTTCGACCTATCCCTTATAACAGTTGTAGCTAAATGTCCCGCAGTGAAGCGCGGGCTTACATTCTCGTTATACCCATTTACTATATTTATGATGTGTTAAATGGAAACGTGACATTATAACTTTATATTAAACAGGAGAAATTGGACCGTGTGCTACTATTAAAAAATAGAGTTTCACCTTTCACGATGTAATTTGTTTTCTTTTCAAAACGCACCTTGAAGTATGCTAAACGTTACAAAACGATCTTGAACTTTAACTTATTTACGACTTTTTTATATAATAAACTTTATTTATCAAATATGGAGCGTATATCTATCGACTCATTCAGAAAAAAATGTCACCGAAAAGATCGTCAAATTTCGAACAAAACGAGCCAAATATTGCAATGTTTTTTACATGCGTACGATTTTACAAAAAATGTTGAAGTTTAATATATATTTAAAATATTTACGGAAATAGTCTTTGAGGTTATCGGTTCGTTGCAAGGCGAGTCCCAACGACTGACAAATAGTATTTGGCGTTATCGGTCAGTTGCAAAAGTAGTCCCGCGCGTTACGCGCAAATGTAAAAATATGAGTTTACTGATAACACTTGGTCTAAAATACGAGTAATAAAAAACACAATTACGAAAATAGAAGGTATCGGATCCAACCCATATTATACCCAAACCCAACCTACATCAAACCCCCATCACACAACTTAAAAAAAACACTTTGATCAACTTAAAAAAAACAAAACAACCCCGACTCAGTAACTCGGACCGAAACTCAGTCGCTGCACAAAAAAAAAATCAATCCATCTTAACAAACAAACTTCAGATGCTATGGAGTACAACAACAACAACAACCATAACAACCACTTTTTAAAACCACTCATTCCCGCCGACGATCCCCGCTTCGAATTCGAACTCTACACCGTCCCCTCACGCGCCGGTAACCCTAACTCTAATCACCTTTCTTTCAAATTGAAAATTTAACTTAATTATCATTCTTTTTTATTTTCTATTAAATATACTATTGCTGACGTGGCACTAGTCACTAGTCATTCATATGTAGATGTATGTTTGGCATAATTAGATTGGTAGCTGAATGTTTAATGAAAGTGTTTGGTAACGTAGATGTATGAGTGATTGTAAAAAGTAGCGTTTTTAGAAAATGCTACGCGAGTTTTTAATTTTAAATGCTCTTGCGTGTAGTTTGGTTTATTTAATAGGAAATAATCCGATTGATTTTGTTAGTTTATATAGTTACTTGTCAAATTATTTAGCGTGTTTCAATCTACTGGGTCTACTATTGCTGACGTGGCACTAGTTGTTCATAGGAAGGTGTATGTTTGGCAAAACTAGTAGTTGCGGCAATCTGTAGGTGTATGTTTTATAATAAAAGTGTTTGGTAGCGTAGCTCAATCGGTAATTATAAAGTGTAGAATGACGTAAAAGCTTCTTTTTAAACACTTCTTCAAGTAGCATTTTAGACTAAAAAACAAAACGTTAAACACTCCTTATCCGACAAACTTTTACTCCTAAATGCTAAACGCTTTTAAAAAGTCTTTCGTATAGTTGGCGTTTTTGATAGGAAATAATCAGATTGATAGACGCTAAAGAATTTTGTGACAATGTGGATACATTTTGGACTAATTGTTCTTTATATGTTCTGTTAATTAACAGGTTGGTTCTCATGGGACAATATTCACGACATTGAGAAGGCTGCATTGACGCCATTTTTTGACGGTAGTTCGTTTACTAGAAACCCTAGGGTGTATAAAGAGTATCGTGATCATATTATTAGTAAGTTTAGGGAATATCCTTCTAGAAGGTTGACGTTTTCCGAGATACGGAAGTCGTTAGTTGGTGATATTAGTTATTTGTATAAGGTTTATTTGTTTTTGGAGCATTGGGGGTTGATTAACTATGGTGTGGATAAGGATAAGGATAATCAGAATGTTAGTGATTTGGTTAAGGAGGATGAGAAGTGGAAGGTTAAGGTGGAGGAAGGGCCGCCGATTGGTGTTAGGATTGTTGCGGCGCCGAATTCGGTGAAGGCGGTTACGGTTAAGGGGGGAGGAGGGGGGATGGGTGAGAGTGAGTTAAAGATTGGGATGGGGCCGCTCGGGTCGTATACGGATGTTTTTCAGGAGGCAATGGAGGTGGTTTGTGGGAGTTGTAAGGGAAGGTGCGAGTCTGGGCGTTACGAGTGTACCAAGGTAACATATTTTTTTAATGTATTACTTTTGTGGTATCCTGCAAGGTTTGTGTAACTGTGATGCGTGTTTTGTACTTTTATGGTATATTTGATTACGCAAGCATCATTGTTTGTTGTGTAACTGCTAACTCATTGTCTGTTGCGTCTGTTGCTTTGTTCTATGTCTTGCGTAAGCATTTTAGTTGTCTGGTCTATGAGAGGAACATATATGTTCAATAAGGAAATATTATATATTTCTTAGGTTCTTAGCTATGACATGACGTATATACCTCAAATAGAGTTTTGTAGCCAATAATTAGTTGTTTCTATTTGATTCTTGCCCACGTTTGTTATTTACGTTTGTCAAACTAAAGGAATAAACCATTTCTACCTTTTTTACATCTAAGTGGATCACTTATTAAGATAAGAGAACATATGGCATGGGTGCTGGCACCTTACTTATCTGTATTTTTCTTTATAGAATATATGAAATGCTAAATATACAGCACCGTACAGTGATAATGGCATGACGTATGTACTTGAAACCTAAAATGGTATTTATTGATTTTTCAACCATTTTTACAATCCACCATGCAGGTTTGTCTATCACAATTTATGTCATATAACGTTGTGTCTATCACAATCCACCGTATGATAATAATACATTTCCGATGCTACATTTGGGATATCATGTAGCA
Organism: Tanacetum coccineum; assembly: GCA_026074375.1. NCBI lineage: Eukaryota > Viridiplantae > Streptophyta > Magnoliopsida > Asterales > Asteraceae > Tanacetum > Tanacetum coccineum. The sequence goes on along the minus strand of BQNB010107079.1, from coordinate 14,491 downwards.
TGTTCTAGACACATTACTTATCTGTATTTTTCTTTATTGAATATATGAAATGCTAAAGAATATACAGCACCGTACAGTGATAATGGCATGGCGTATGTACTTGAAACCTAAAATGGTATTTATTGATTTTTCAACCATTTTTACAATCCACCATGCAGGTTTGTCTGTCACAATTTATGTCATATAACGTTGTGTCTATCACAATCCACCGTATGATAATAATACATTTCCTATGCTACATTTGGGATATCATGTAGCATGTTCTAGACACATTACTGTCTGCAACCAGCTCTTGATGGTGAATTCAGGCTGATGCATCAGTTCTAGTCCTATACTAAATCATCCCTTTAACTAAATTGCAATTGCATCATATTGTAATGGTGACTATGTGAGATTTGACTTTTGGCCATGGTCAGAGAAAAGCTCGAACAAAGTTATCCAATTCTTCCGAAACTAGGAATTCATTTTCTCCTTTTTGTGTGTGAAAAGAGACTTTCTTACATACTGGAATGGTTGCTTTAGTGCTGTTAATCCTTCTATACTAGTTCAGATTCCTGTTTGTGGGATTTGGCATTCTAAAGCCATGACCACCTCGTTCATGTATTTCCCTCTTTAATTCTTGCTGACTTTCTGAGCTGGTTTTATTTGTCAACATCAGTGAGCTGCTGCTTTGTCTTCAAGCTTCTAAATATATGTTTGCTAGACTCGAATACTGGCTTCAGTGTTTTTCTTTGCTCTACAATAATTCTCTACATGTTCTCTGCATGATTAATGCTAGCTTGTGAACCATTTGTTTTTATTTTTTCACATTACACGATTCTTCAAGTATTTTGTATGAGCTAAACTCTTATTTATAATAGAACTTGCTAATATAAATTTGTCTTAACTTTCTTGTCTTATTTTCTCTCTCAGGACGTGAGTTCCATCATTTGTAGTAAGTGCTTCAAAAATGGATCTTATGGGAAGAACAAATCTATCGACGATTACAAATTTGTCGACTCTACTCCAGACAATGGAAATCATGTCGCTACATGGACCGAAGCAGAAACATTTCTTCTTTTACAATCTGTGACAAAACATGGAGATGACTGGGACCTTGTAGCTCAAAATGTTCAAACTAAGAGTAAACAAGACTGTATTTCAAAGCTTATACAATTACCTTTTGGGCAGCTTATGTTTGGATCCACAAATGATAAATCCACAAATAATAAATCCACGAATGATAAATTTGGATACCAGGACAGCAGTAACAGTATAAGTAACCAGAAACAAGAGCAAGGAGGCCCTCCTGTACCTCAAGAGGCTAAAGATGTTGAAGTTCAGAATGTTGAACTTGAAAGTAAAACTCAACAGAATGGTGACGTTGATAGTGAGCCCCCCCCTGCAAAGAGGATATGCATTGCACAGGTTTCTGATTCCAGCGACACAAAGATGGAGCAGGTTAATGCTTTGTGCTTCCAACCCTTTGATAAATTGGATGTCATGAACGTGTTTTTTGTACTGAACCAGTTTATTTCATTGCAGACAGATAATCAAGATGAACAAGCAGCACAATCTCTAGTCGTATCTGAAGAGACTAAAGAAATAGATGGTGAAATTTGTGAGCGTAAGTATCAGAAGCAGCAGGATGGAGATCTAGAGAATCATTGTCCTATGAAGAGTGATCATTCTAAACCACTTCCCAATGTCGGTAATTCATTGATGCAGCAGGTATGCTATTAATCTTTTTAGTATCTATGGCAATTCTTTTGCTTTCTAAGCTATCATTGCTAATACGGTTGATGTAATCTCAGTTTAGAGAATCTAAATCAGCAGTGTTTGCAATTTTGGCTGAGAATATGAAATGTTCTATCAAACAAGATTCACAGCAAATGTTATAATTACAGCCACAATTGTGATTAATACCAAACCAAAAAGTTAATAGTGTGTCGTGTATAGATAAGATATGATATGATTTTACTGATTATTGATCATACTGGTATTGTTCCTGTCCCTTCTCTTAGATTACTCGCATCTCTGCTGTGGTTGGTCCACACGTTGCAGCTTCTGCAGCTGAAGCTGCTGTTACAGCCCTTTGTGAAGAAAACGAAATTCCAAAGGAGATATTTGATACAGAAGAAAATGGCAAAGAGCTACCGTTTTCTACACAAACGAATGAGGCGGAGAGGTTATTAATCTATATTTGTCTCTATTTCCGTCACTTATACTCTGTTTGTGCTTGGCTTGAGTTTGGATCCTCCACTTCAGTCTAGTAATTCTATATTTCTTTATTCAGGATTGCTCAAGGCAATGATATAGAGATGGAGAGTGAATCAGGTACTTGACTGGCTATTTTGGATTATTATGAACTATTGTGTGATACTAATTGGGTTGTTCTTAGCGGAAGCTATTTTGAAACACTTACTAATCAATGAAGATGGTTTTCTATCATCTCTAATGGGTAAAACCGTAATTTTTTTTTATAACTAAATTGGAAATGTGTCGAATGTTTCCGAACTTACTTAAAATGTGCTGTTAATGATTCAACCTCCGAAATAATTTCATACAAGAAATTAGTATATTATTGAAATCATTCTGTACATGTAAATATGTCTGGCAGTTGGCAAACTAAACGTTGATAAATCCTTTTGGTAAAAAAGAGTCTTGGGTCAACCCAACTTTAGAGTATTGGTTCATACAAAGCTGCTTTGACCCGCTACTGAACCCGACCCGCACATGTGTCATCTTTAGCAGTTTTCTTTTTCCTGTACAAGGAACATATAATCAACTTTAGAATTGCATGTTTGTGTAAACAGAGAAGGGTGTAATACCTTTACCTTTACGAATGAGAGCTACGAGTGCAACAATTCTTGGTGCTGCTGCTGCACATGCCAAGCTATTAGCAATTCAAGAAGATCAGGAAGTTGAATGTCTGGTGTCTACTGTAATCGGTACACAGGTGAGCTCCGTTTTTGTTATAATATATATAGCTCAATCTCTATCTGTAATATTGAGCAGCGCGTGTCACTTTAGCTGAAAGTGTTGAGCTCATTTTTAAGAAAAAATAAATAAACCGCTGGTTTCCAGGCGAGCCGCAAACTTGTTCAATTCTGGAAAAGCTTTCATGAAAACCACAATTGTCTTGTCAGATAGAGTCCATAATTTACTTGTTTTTTTAAAAGGTTTTGTGGTTGTCTTACTAAAAGGTATTTTAGATTACTCTAGAGTTGCAAATTGGACGGGTGGGTAACTGGTCAAAATGGTAAACCGTGTAATGTAGTCGACGGGTCAGTTTTTTATCCACTATCCAAGAGTTGTACAAGTAATCAGTGTATCAAGGACCGGTTATAAAGTATACTCTTTTAATATTAAACCTGTTTGTAATTAGTCTTTGGTTGATTTTAAACCTATTTGTGTAAAACTATAACCCAAATCGACCCATTTTTTGGGAAAAGAGTCAAAAGTGTCATCTTTTATGCATCTTCTAGTTTGTTTCCTTAGTGACACGGGTGCTGTTTTTAATATGATGATAGTTGAAGAAGTTGCAACATAAGATGAAGCTATTGAATGAGGCAGAGAGTATAATGGAAAAAGAGTTTGCTCAGATGACAGAGCTGGAAGATTCATTGTTAACAGAACGAGAGGACGTCATTGAGAGAGGCATTGATGCTGGTGTAGGTAGATGGAAGGATCGAACAGCGAAGTCCCAAGTAGAGATTATACTCTGAATCAAACCCTAGCGTAGATTAGTTGTTTATCTTGTCTCTTCTAATTTAATCTGTAAGAAAATGTAGTATTTGTATGAACAATAGTTTGTAAAAGCTCTGCGCATAGATTTGTTAGCTAATATGAATCATGGGGTCTTTAGGGTTACATTTTTTTTTCTCTCGATTTAGTTGCTGGTAAGAACTGGTTTAGTTTAGTTTGGTTTGCCAGTCAATTAAATGACAGTATTAAATTTCTATTTAACTGTTTCTTGATTCAGTGATATACAGATTTCATTCCCGTTTTGCTTAAAGTTATCAGTTAAACAAACGTAATCATCTGGATGATTCATGTTTATAAAACAAATAAAGTAAAAGAAGCAAGAATTTTAAAGAAAACTAGACGATATATTATAACTTTTGTTTGGATGACAATAGTATCTCACAGTGCCTAGGTTTTACATTTGAATTGTTACGACTCACGAGTATCCTAGTATTCTACCGAGTTATATTATGGTGTTTTGTTTAGCCTATTTAACAAGCTTAGGTTGTTTTGTTTAAGGCAATTTTACCAAGTGGGCCTTATTACGGACAGTTGGCAATCAGGGTGGAAGGGGGCATTTAACACGGCATCCCCCTTTTTCTGGTTTTTCTTTCCCCGCTTAACATGCTCCCCCGGTTCTTGGTGCGGGGAGGGCCAGTGGAACCCAAAAAAAAACCCCAAAAAATAAAACTCCCGAGGGCGGCCAATATTTATGCCCCAGGGGGGGTTTCTTTAATGAAAGAGAAAATTAATGTGTGTTTTTAAGTATTTTTAAGTAAACAAAAAAATAATGAGATTTGTTTTGTAATAGCAGATTTACTAAAAAAAGGGGGTCGTAAGGGGGGGATTATGAGAGTGTCAGGATAGCTGAAAAAATTAGATTTTATTTTTAAGTTTTTCAAATTTGGATTTACCAAATTAATTTTTTGTGGGAAGTGTCTGAGGGGGGGACTTTCATCTCTCCTCCCTTCATTTATTTCATTTCTCATTTCAATAGATGAGGATTATAATCCCCAAATTTACCTCTGTATGGATATTTTGGGTCATTTGACGGTCTTATTTATTTTACTTTAAAACCTCTTTTTTTTTTTCTTATTTAAACATCTTTCAATTTAACAAACACATATTAATGTGTTTTTTTTTTTCTCTATGGGTCTCTTCTTTACTCCAACAAATAAATTGTTCTTTTTCGCTCTTTTATATCGGAACTAATATTAAAGTCGCTTATCTCTTCCACAAATCAGGTGCAAAACAAGCCAGGGATCGGTTCGATTTGATTCTTTTGATCTTTAAAATTAAAAAAAAAATAAACACGAAACCAAAACTTATTCGATCGAATCATCAGCTTTCTATCTTTTAAATTTGCTATTAACATAAGGTTTAGATTTTTTTCATCATATCTTTTTTTTTTTATTTTTTAGCTTAATTTGATTTGAAGAAAGCTTGTTTTAATGTTTCCATTTTTCATTTAAAGTCATAAAGCCTTTATTTATGGCTTATTTTGATCGGATAAAAATCATAATTTATATGTTTATTAGTGATAAGCTAATATTTATTTAGATCCTTTCTGTGGAATAAGTTTATTGTATTTATAACATCGTTTTTGGAATTTTTATGTTGCTATGTTTATTAAAAAGGCTATGCTTGTAATTTGGCTTATTTTTATTGGGAATTATAAAACGGATTATAATTAGTTTATTTAGCATTATATTTATGGTGCTAGTGGTTTATAAGGCTTTGTTATTAGGCTATTTTTTTTGGTTTTTGAATAAAAGGCTTTAATAGGAATTAATTTTGTTTTTTGATTATTAAAGCTGAAAATCACAAGTGTATTATAGGCCTGAAATTTCTCAGTTAGCAAATAAGCAGTTTTATTAAAATAGGTTGTTGTTTTAATATACAAAATTCATAACTTTTATGGATGTTTGTTTTTCGTACGTATATTTCATTTTATATTGGATTTTTTGCTTTTTTTCATATGATTGGTGGCATGGTGATTTATCATAATAATGATTATTTGTATTTTTTAGAGGTGGATGGTTTATTTATGTTTCACTTATTATTTTTTCAGTAGATTGAATGTTGGTGGGCAACAGGTTATGTTTACGGGGAGGGGGGGACCTTAGCTGAAAAGGGGCGTGGGTGGTTAGGAGGATGTCACAATGAAAAAAAAATCGGATTTTTGGTTGAAACTTTGTTATTAAAGAATTGATTGATGGGGAAAGGAAAAACAAAAACAGTAGTTAGATTTAATAAAAAAAAGGTTTTTGGGTTTAATCATGACATCAATAGGACTCTTGTTTGTTTGTTTGGTCTTTGGGATTTATGGAATATGTTTTTTTTTTTCATAAGTTTTATGACTTTATCATATGTATATTCTTATTTGATTTTATACATTAGGCCTTACGTATTCTTATTTGAAATTATTTTCATAATATGTTTGAATTGTTAAACAAAGGTACTTCTTTTATTTTTGTGGAAACTAAGTGTTGGGAATCTTTTGTTTTTTAACTGGAGTTTTTTACCCGTTACATATTCATTATACATGGGAAACATATTTTGGATTTGTACATTGGAGTTTCTTTTCTTAATTTGGGGAGTATCATATATTGGATTATTTTTCATTATGGTTATAATTTTTCCAATTTTTGATTTTTAGATTTGGGTTTCTTTTCTTATTGTGGGGGGGGAGTATCAATGTATGATAATGGTAAGAACAGGTCTTTTTATTTTTTGGTGAATAAGTTTGCATGGTTTGTTGTAAAAAACATTAAGTTTTCTATTTTATCACATGATTTTAACGGTATTTAATTTCAAGGGGGATTTCCAAGACATCCCTCTAAGGGAATTATTACTTAGAAAGATAGATTAAAAGGGGATGGGGATAGAAGTAATCCCTTAAATGTGGTTGAATTGGGTTTTTTTATTGCAGAGATTGCTTGGGGTATTTTTATTTTGTTTATTTGTATAAATAAAATTTTTTTAACCACTTACCATTTTTTTTTCACATTTTTAACCGTGGGATTTAATCATGGGAGAACAAGGGAAAAAAAACTAAAGGCCCAACATTATTAGTCTAAAAGGGTGGGTGGACCCAAAAGGTGGCAACCATAATACATATTGTTTACATTTATGGTTGCCTGAGGGGGTATTGATTTATTAATATATAAACCAACTCCCCCTGGATTGGCCACTTTTTTCAACGTAGAGTCATCCTTGGATAGTACGGCCTCGTTTAAAAACCCTTTTCTAAATATGAAAAAAACCCAGTGGGGGAAAAAAAAAAAACTTTTAAGCTTAAGGAAAAGGGAGTGCAGTGTATAGATTGGTGACTCCCCACCCTGCTGTAAGACAAAATTCCGGTAGGTGTTATGTTTCTTATGTAAGGAAAAGAGTGTAGTGTACAGTTGACTCCCCCTGATGTAGACATCCGTAGAGTGTTATGTCTTCTAAACATGTCGCATGCCAATAGCATGGACGTGTTTCTTGAAAACCTAAGTCGGGAGGGCCTTGGTGAAAAGATCTGCTGAATTGTTGTTTGATTGCACATTGTTCATTTCAATGTGGTTATCCTTTATAAGGTCTTGAGTGTATGCGAAATATCTTGGCGGTATATGTTTCGTCCTGTCGCTTTTGATATAGCCTTCTTTCATTTGTGCGACACAAGCTGCATTATCCTCGTGGATGATAGTTGGACTCTTCTCTTTGTTTAGCCCACAAGAAGTCACAATGAGTTGTGTCATTGACCTCAACCATACACACTCTCTGCTAGCTTCATGTAGTGCGATAACTTCAACATGATTTGATGATATTGCTACAAGTGTTTGCTTTTGAGAACGTCATGAAATAGCAGTGCCTCCATTTAAGAATACGTAACCAGTTTGAGATCTAGCTTTGTGAGGATCAGACAAATAACCCGTATCTGCATAACCAACCAATCCTTGTTTTGAATTGTTAGAGTAAAATAAACCCAAGTCAGTTGATCCTCGAAGGTATCGGAATATGTGCTTGATTCCATTCCAATGCCTTTTTGTGGGAGATAAACTGAATCTTGCTAACAAATTAACTGCAAAAGAAATATCAGGTTTGGTATAATTTGTTAGGTACATAAGAGCTCCGATTGCGCTGAGATACGGTACTTCTGGGCCAAGAACATCTTCACCTTCTTCACATGGGCGAAACAGATCATTGTCAACATTTAGTGATCTACCCACCATCGATGTACTTAAATATTTTGCTTTGTCCATATTGAAACGTTTTAGGACCATTTCGGTATAATTCGATTGATGTACAAGTATACCGTTAGGCACGTGCTCGATTTGTAAACCAAGACAACATTTTATCTTACCAAGGTCCTTCATTTCAAGCTCTTCCTTTAAGTGCATAACGACTTCATTGATTTCTTTATTTGTACCAATGATGTTGAGATCATCAACATAGACAGCTATAATTACGAACCCAGATGTTGTTTTCTTGTTAAAGACACAAGGACATATAAGATTATTCTTATATCCTTTGCTTATCAAATAATCACTTAAACGATTATACTACATTCGTCCAGATTGTTTTAATCCATATAAAGATCTTTGCAATTTTATTGAGTACATTTCTTTAGGTTTTGAACTCAATGATTCAAGAATTTTAAATCCTTCTGGAATTTTCATATAGATGTCGTTGTCAATTGATCCATATAAGTAAGCTGTAGCAACATCCATAAGACGCATCTCTAAATTTCTAGAGACTGCTAAGCTAATTAAATATCTGAAAGTAATTGCATCTATGACAGGAGAATATGTTTCCTCATAGTTAATTCCTGGTCTTTGAGAAAAACCTTGAGCTACAAGTCGAGCTTTATACCTTGTAACTTCATTTTTCTCATTTCTTTTCTGCACAAAAATCCATCTGCATCCTACAGGTTTCACATCTCTAGGTGTGGTAACAATAGGCCCAAAAACCTTTCGCTTATTAAGTGAATTTAATTCAGCTTGCATAGCATCTTTCCATTTATCCGAATTTGGTCGACTTTGACAATCAATTACAGACTTTGGTTCGGGATCATCATCACCACCCATGACATCACTTGCTACAGAATAAGAGAATATCTCATCAATGTCTCCTATTTCATTTCGATCCTATAAGATATTTGTTTGACTATAATTGATTGACATTTCTTTATTCATATAATTCATTTCTTCCTCGGGTGAGGTTTGGATATCTTATGTTTCATCAAGAACATATTCTTCATGGTCAGAGTTCTTTTCAGTTCCTTTTCTTTTACAAGGATTTTTGTCCTTTGAACCAATTAGTCTTCCACGTTTCAAACGCTTTTGAGACTCTTGAGCGATGTTATCACCAGCTCGCTTATTTGGTATTTCAACACGAGCTGGGGCATTAGCAGCTGGTATATGTGATTTAGTTACTCTTTTTGTATCAGTAAATGCATCAGGTAACTGATTTTCAATTTCTTGCAAATGCATAATCTTTTGAACCTCAGTCTCACTTTGTTTAGTGCGAGGATCAAGATACAACAAGGAAGGTTCACTCCATGAGACATCTTTCTTATGGGTTTTCTTTTCTCCACCAAGCGGAGGGAAAATTGCCTCATTAAAATGGCAATCAGCAAAACGTGTTGTGAAGACATCACCCGTTAAAGGCTCAACATATCTTATGATAGAAGATGTTTCATATCTAACATAAATTCCCAATCTCCTTTGAGGACCTATTTTTGTGCGTTGTGGTGGTGCAATGGGTACATACACTACACAACCAAAAATTCTTAGATGGGAAATGTTTGGTTCTTGGCCGGAAGCAAGTTGTATAGGAGAGTATTTATGATCTGCACTTGGTCTTATGCGAATCAATGATGCGGCATGTAATATTGCATGTCCCCACATGGATACATGGAGTTTAGTTCTCATTATCAATGGTCTAGCTATTAGTTGGAGGCGTTTGATTAATGATTCTGCTAAACCATTTTGTGTGTGAACATGAGCAACTGGATGTTCAACAACAATTCCAACAGACATGCAATAATCATTAAAAGCATGTGATGTGAATTCTCCTGCATTATCAAGTCTCACTCTTTTAACTATATAATCAGGAAAATGTGCCCTTAATTTAATAATTTGAGCAAGAAATTTTGCAAAGGCCACATTGCTAGTTGATAATAATGAGACAGGGGACCATCTGCTGGACGCATCTATCAGAACCATGAAGTATCTAAATGGTCCACATGGTGGATGAATTGGGCCACATATATCACCTTGAATTCTTTCAAGAAACATAGGTGATTCATTTTTAATTTTAGGTGGTGAAGGCCTTACAATCAGTTTTCCAAGAGAGCATGATGTACATAGAGGCACCTTATCCATTTTAGAGAACCTTTGATCTTCTAGTGGATGATGTGTGTTTTCGACTATTCTTTTCATCATTGTTGATCCTGGGTGACCTAGCCTGTCATACCATAAGCTGAATATACCAGGGTCACGATATTTTTCTTTAACTGCCATATGTGATTGAGGCACATTAATATGTGTATAATGCAGACCAGAATGAAGCATTGGCAGTTTTTCAAATACTTAATTCTCATTTATGATGTGTAAATACTTCTTGTTTTCAATAGTCTTTGACTGAGTATCATATCCATTATGATATATGCATCTGAAACTAAATAAGTTTCTTTTGGATTTTGGGGAAAATAAAGCATCCTCTATCAAGAGTTGTGTACCATTTGGTAACACTACATTAGCTTTTCCCACTCCGTCTATCAAGTTTGTAGGACCTGAAATTGTATCAATGGTTCCCTTTGTTGGTTTTAATTCAAAAAAATATTTCTTAGATTTAAGGATAGTGTGTGTGGCACCACTATCCGCTATGCATAGATCTCCATCCTTTGCTTGATATTGTGCTCCATTGAGACTCATTTTAAACTTCTATCATGAACATAAAGAAAAGAATAATGAGTTCACATAATAGATGTTATTTTATTTATTTTACATGAAAGGAAAATTAATTATACATAGTTAAACAAAGTTACTGAAAAGAAATGCATAATTATTTTACATAGGTATTATACATATTTATTAAGATCCAACAACTTTTCTTTCAAACTTCCAAGTCATTGAAAAAGTGTGAGGCAATAAGCTCAGTGTTTGTGTTATCAAACTAATCCACATGGTTCACTTCTTTCTCTTTTCCTTTACGAGATGCTTGGTAAAGCTCACATAGATGTGAAGGTGTACGACAAGCTTTAGACCAGTGATTTGCACTTCCACACCTGAAACAGGATCCTTCAGCGTTTTGGGAGGTACCAACTTCATTACTTTTCTGATTGAGATTATTAACTTGTGGAGCATGGTAAGTGTAATTTCTTTGACCACGACCACGACCACGCCCACGAGGGTTACCTCTTCCTCTTTTGCTTCCAGAGTTTTTGTTATCATTATTGTTAACAACATTTGCTTCTGGAAGTGCTAACGATCCTGTGGGACGATTTTGATGATTTTTCATTAACAATTCATTGTTTTTCTCTGCTACAAGAAGATTTACATTTAGATCAGAGTATCTTTTAAAATTTTGCAATCGGTATTGCTGCTGCAAGTTTATGTTTGAAGCATGAAATGTGGAGAAAGTTTTCTCCAACATATCTCCTTCAGTAACAGTTTGCCCACAAAATCTGAGTGTTCGGCAAATTCTGAATAAGGCAGAGGTGTACTCATTAACCTTTTTAAAGTCTTGGAACCTTAAATTGTTCCATTCATCTCTAGCAGAAGGGAGTAAAACTTCCCTTTGATTATTAAATCTGATTTCTAAATCTTTCCATAAAGTGCTAGGATCATCACAATTTGAATACTCAAATTCTAGCATTTCATCAATGTGTTGATGGAGGAAAACATCAGCTTTCGCTTTGGTTTCCTCTGTGCATTTGTTGCCCTCTTGTATCGTTGCTAAAGCACCCATTGATTTGAGATGCCTTTTAACATATCCCGTCCATTGTATATAATTTGCTCCAGTTATGTCAAGAGCTGGAAATTTGATTTTTTCAATGTTCGACATTTTGTTGCTAAACACAAATAAAATAAATAACATAGTCAATATCAAAATCCATATATATCAATAAGTAATGCAATACAATACAGTGGGAGAGCTATAAACAAATACATAAATAAGGAAAGTTCAAATTCATTAGGTGGAAGTTGGAAAAGCGGAATAAGAAGTAAGACAAGCATAATGGTGACGACAATGATAAGCGGGTGAATCATCTTTGAAAAACTTCTTTGAGCAAAAACTTGATTTAAGATAGAGTATGATTTGTTTTTGTGAAAACTTTGTGGATTGACAGATTTGAATTTATAGCGAAAAATATAGACGTTGTAAAGCTGTTTGTTTCTATTTATAACCGTTAAAGAGCTGTTGTGCATATACATTTTTTTTAATAAAAGTTTTTATAAAGATATCAATAAGAAATAAACTCAGTTAACATATTTTGATATATATATAATATAAAGATTAGTAAATATGAGAATAAAATTTAGTGTAGATGAATAAATAACAGTTGAGACATAAATAAAAATTATTTATCGTATAAGTAAATGTTAATTGCATAAAGTAAATGTTAATTGCATAAATAAAAGTTAATTGCAGTAAAGTAAATGTTAGTTACGTAAATAAAAGTTAGTTGCAATAAAGTAAAATGTTAATTGCATAAATAAAAGGTTAGTGATAACAATAATAAACGTTAGCATAATAATAAGATACAAATTGTTAGTAGTCTCAAGTTCGTCATATGTCCATGGTAGAATCTCATATGTGTCCATATAGTTGATTTGTCCATGGTAGAATATCATATGTGTCCATATAGTTAATTAAGATAATTATGCTTCTAATTACCATTCTAAATTGTTGGTAAGGAAGTTTTGTAATTTGATTAAGTTTCTTACAAAGTATACAAAATTTAAGAAAAATGAGTGGCATTGTTAAATATAAATGGTTTTGATAAAATGGATAATTTTGCCGATTACGAAACCAACTTAAGAGAAGGTTTACTTCAAAAAAGATTTTCTAAAACTTACTTGATTATAACGACGTGAACGATCGTGCTGATAACGTGTTGTAATTAATTATCTTTATCATAGCATTATCATTCTATACAACTACTATGAAGACATGTTCGAGAATTAAGGAAAGATAGAATAAGATAAGAAAGAAAGTTACCTATTATGTAGGTAAACATTGGTGCAAGTTCTTTCATTTATTCAATTGGTATTTATACTAGTTACAAACACTATAGAATTCACAATTCACTCTTGGGTAATCAGGGAACAACATATAGGTGTATTATTGGTCTACAATTTAAAAATGTGACATACATTATATGCATACATTGACTGATCATTTATAACAGTACGTAGTTTTTTTGGGTGAAAAGTGGTTTGGGTAACTAGACTAAAATTTAACAACTAAAACTTCCATTCAGAATTATGATAACGAGGAATACAAGGTTTTAGAATAGCTAACTATTCGCCACTGTTCAGGTATAGTTGTGGTAATTTTAAAATTTCAGTCTTCAAACTCGATATTGCCAGATATTTTAAAAAGTAGGGTTTAAGCCATTATAAACAAGGTTATAAATAGCGTGAGGCGTGACGTGGCAGCATGACCAAGCCTCACGCCTTTACGAGCCATGGCGAGTCATGGCGTTTTTAAGACGTGACTTAAAGCAGCACAAAATATGAAAATATTTATAAATTTATATATTTATATCATATTTCAAATATATTGAGGTTACAAAAAGTGTCATACATAAGGAATAAAGTCAATAAACTATCTTTGCATATATAAAAATACGATTTTTATCGAAATTGAATTCAAAAAAGCCTTCACGCATCACGCTTTATCGCGCCTTATCACGTTTTTCCATTCCTCATCTCACGTCAAGCCTTAAGCCCAAGCCTTGGTATATTGCATAGCGTGGAGGTCAAGCCTTGCGCCTTTGCAAGGCCTTAACGGCACCATGACGCGCATTTTAAAACAATGATAAATAGCCATTATCAAATTTACTAATATGGTACATGTATTAAAAAAACTATTTGTTATTATTTTGCTTATATTTACAATGTGATAGCTTATAGTTCTAGTTGTTCTTTGTTGTATGACAATACGGAGGGCTTCATGGTGCCTAAAGGCAATAAAGCCACCATAGTATCACCAGACAGCCTCAAAAGTCAAAACCAGACTGATATTCCACGATGGTCGCCTAGTCCAACGGCCTACATTTCTAAATGCAGTCATCACTTACATCTGGTTGCCATTTGGATTTATTCTCACTTATTTGTGTATGCTTTAATCTACCGCTACCAGAACGAATTGTCCAATAAACCTATGGAATGCTAGGAATCAAGCTCGTGAATTGTGATCCATGGGAATCCCCCTCCACCACCGTCACCTGGGACACCTACGTATGCCACCACCGAACCGCTCCAGACCCTATAATTATAGCCATTGCACTTGGACGAAAACCATTTTGTGTCACATATAGTGTAAGCAAACTTTCAAGATTCCTATCACCAATTCCGGCCATTGCCTTGACTCGTGACCGTGAAGCTGATGCAGCTAGGATCAAAGAATTACTCCAAAAAGGTGATCTAGTGGTTTGTCCTGAAGGGACCACTTGTCGGGAGCCTTTTTTGCTGCGTTTTAGTGCCTTGTTTGCTGAATTAAGTGACAGAATCGTGCCGGTTGCAATGAACCTTAAACAAAATATGTT
>BQNB010107078.1:0-23244 GCA_026074375.1 Tanacetum coccineum | reverse complement strand
TCTTGAAGGAAATGGAATCGATGCTTTTTGGTTAGGCTTTGAAGCACTAACTGGAGCATTTACGGGCTCAGAGATTGATTTATGATGGACAACAGGGACAACCGGAAGTGGGACGTCTTCGGTGCTTCCGTTATTAGTAGGATGCATCGTGTCCTTTGTGACCTCGGGTTCACGTTCTACTACTTTAGGAGAGGAAGTAGTATGAATAGTGGGTCCCTTGTAAGCTACACCACTTCGAGTGGTAATACCCTTTAAATCCTCCTTTGGGTTAGTAGCAGTGTTACTAGGGAGAGTTCCCGAAGTAGAGGCGGTATTGTGTTATCCCACTAGTTAATCCATTACACAACTATGTTCTTTACCAAAATGCTAGAAAATGAGAAGAAATCTTAGAGAGAAAAACAATGAAAGAAAGTTAGATTAGAGAGAGAAAATGGGAAGTTACAAGTGAAGTGAAATTGTAACCAACACCCTCTCCATGTGTGGAGCTTGATAAGCAGGAGGTTGAACAACCTGAGGTCGATAGACTTGACCTTGCTGAACCGGGGGTTGGTAAGCTGGAGCTTGATTGAAATTCCCTGGTTTTGGTTGTAACGATTTCTGAATTGTTCCTTGAATTTTGTACATATGATTGTTTTGAGCGGGAGTATAACCCGGGAGGTCGAATTTGATTTTGAAATTGGGGCTTCGATAACCGGTGTTTTCCCTTGGTATGTAGTTAGCTGCGACTGCTTGAGAGACATATTTCTTGAATATTATCCGAAAAACATTGCCAGATGGTGTCTGGACAAGTTTTTGGTAGGAATGAGCACCATGCGCAATAACAAAAAACTTTCCTCATACCGCTTTTACGGAGTCGGAGCGGGAGATTGATTTTCTTATCAAGAAGTAAAAGCTTTCACCATATTCTTTTTCAGCCCAACAACCATCGTAAGAAATTCCTGGGGTGGAAAGTGCTCAACTCACTTTGTCAACAAACCCGTTTTGTTACGTGAATTACGAACTTTGGATTTGCTTTCAATAGATTCTTAGGCAATCACGAGGCATTTTAAAATCCAAAACGTAACCCACCACCACCCCGCGGCGGAATTTAATGAATCCTGATCATTAGAGTTCAAGCATTATAGAATATCTCAAGTTGATGAATTCTAAAATCCATGATGTGGACATACCCAAGAAGGATCATAAATCGTCCCCCATGGCTTCATAAACCTTCTCACCAAATCTTTGTTGAAATTCGTGATTTCATTTAGAAAGATTTGTTGGTTTTAGACGGAGGGAAAAATTTGTTGATTAAATTCGAAACAAGATCACAAATGTTTTGAATCGATCGAGGTGGGTTCTTTCTCACAAGCCAAATCCGGCTGCCCCCTCGAGGGAAAATAGAAAAGCATAAGCATCTACCGAACGTACCTTCGGGGGACTTCGGGAACTTCTATCGTAGAAGTATCTGTTTTGAAATAACGGACGAGGTCATGAGGATCTTCTTTGTCATGTCCAAAGAATTGCTTGTTTTGAACGAGGTTAAGCAGACCGTACTTAAGCTCAAAGTTGTCCGCAAGTGAATTCGGCGACAACGATGGCATCCTCGTAAACCCCTCGTTGGGTGCTTCAAGCAAATTGAGCCATAGTCCCGGGTATCAACCATCCATCGGAGCAAGGGGAGGGTGCTAGATTTATTCAATCGGATTCAATCAAGATTATATGTCAACACAGGTGAGGGATGAAGAATGGGCCAGAGTGATTTGTTGATGATGAAGATTACGAGATTGGGAACGAGTGTGCATACACTAAAAAAGAAAATTTACACTAATTTTTTTTGTTCTTTTTGGTTTATCAAAAGTAAATTCACAATTTATTTTAATAACGGACAACGAAAAAAGACAACTTAAACCTAATAATCGACAAGCTTCTCGGTAACAAATCTTCAAAAAAAAAACCGCTCAAAGGAGCTGAAGGAATATAGGAAAGCGCGAAGCTTTAAAACCTTTTTCCTTTAGTGTCGTAGTTCCTAGGAACAACTCGCCATATACCCCTCTTAATAGTTTGTTTATCCTTTAAAAAGGTGAAACCGTACCATCTCGCAAGTGACGACAAAAGGCAAGTTTTTTAAAATCTTTGTTTCATGGGGGGTATTGGGATCCAACAAGTTCACCGGAAGTTTATTATGATAATACCTCACATGAGAATATTATATTTTGGTATTTTTACCAATTTGTGAATTTTATTTCTTTTTATGGACAATGTTTTTATATTTTTGGTTTTTTTTATTTTATTTTTATATGATAATATTCACAGATTCAAACACAACTTTGACAAACGTAACGATAATCGTTTTCACAGCCTCCCCGGCAACGGCGCAAAAAATTGATTAGTGTTAAACTAGACCTCTTATATTTATAATATATAATAAAATATATATAATAAGTATAATCTAAAAATAATCAATGAAACCGAGAAGTTGTATAGAATATCCCCGGGTCGTTTATCCCTAATGAGGTTGTGCTTGAGAATCGATATAGTCGGAAAATTGGAGTTTGAAAGAGATTAATGATTTGGAAGTGTAGAAAGCTAAATTAATCAATAATAAGCAAAAACGATTGAGAAAAACCTAAAAATTATGAAATTATACTGAAAAACGAGAGTAGGAATCCCGAACAAGGGGTCAAAAACCTAAAATCTTAAAAATTAACCCTACAAAGAAATTTTTACTTCTAATCTACTCTAGGGGACTAATAATGAAGAATGAAAAAGACTAGACCAAAAACGGAGTTAATTTGAGTTAAAACGAGTCAAAACGAAAACCGGGCCCGAGACCCGTTCTTTAAAAATCAAAAGTTTACAAAAATGACCTTACGAAAGTTTTTCTATTTTTCCTACGTAAAATATGACTAAAGAAAATTTCATAAAAAAGAAAAATATTTTTTTGATAATTTTTGTATTTTTTATGAAATTTTAAAACTTTTAAAGAAATTAAATTATAAAAAATACTAAACTAATTTAAAAATTCTAAAAAAATACAAAAATACTAGACTCTAAAACAAAACCTAAGAAAAAAAGAACCCGAAATTTTTTGAGCTTATGAATAAGCTCAGAATAAGCTAGAAAGAGCTTATAAGCTAATGGACTAAAAAAGACATAAAACAATTAAAGATGTATAGGCTAACGGATAACCCTACCGGAGCCGAGTGGTTAAGAGTGTTAGTTTTGAAGCGAGAGGGAGGGGTTTCGAGTCACTACGCCCTCCCATCCAACCCCTCTTATAATTTGCTCCAGTACTTTTTTAAAATCTTAAATTTTTTTTTACACAAACCTATACACTGCATGGAACATATCATTTCTATAACTATACTTTTGTGAAAAGCTAAGAATAAGCTGAAAAAGCTTAATTAAAACAGACAACTAGCTTAAATGAGCTTTAAGGCACAAGGATCTTTCTTACCTTGATTTTTAGCACACAATAAGCAAAGAAATTGAATAATAAGCAAACACAGACTCACAAGCTAACTAAATAAGTAAATGAGAACAAAAAGCAATAATTAAAAAGCACAAAATAACTAGAAAGGTGCTGCCAAAAGGGACATAAAAAAGCTAATTTACTCTAAAGCTTAATAAATCCATTAAACTGTAAGCTACTTAATGGGCAAATAAGCAAATGTAAAACCTACCTAAGAAACTAATAACTAAATACCCTAAACCTAATAAGCAAGTGTAGACACAATAAGCTCAAAAATAACAGGCAGATAAGCTAAAAATCAAATAAGCTATAAGCAAAGATGCTGAAAGACAGAAAGCCTAGGGACACATTTTGGGCTTAAAAATAAGCAACAAAAAGGGGGACCTAAGGTCTGAAACAAAGGGATGGTATTAAAGAGCTTTATTGCTATACTCTTCAGAAAAGCGCCAAAAGCTTTGTGTAGACACTAGCTAATTAAGCTAAAAAATAGGCTTTTGGAAATAAAGCCCACTAGCACCAGGTAAATGAACTAAAAAAAAATGGCTTAATTTGACAGCTAAAAAAAGCTGTCAAATAAGCTTCAAAATAAAAATAAATTGTAAACATATTAAAAAGAGGCTTATGTAAGAGCTTATAATTTCAAAATTTCATTTCTAAAAAACCCAAATTAACCTCTGCTGGTTTTTTTGTTTTTGAAAAAGAGCTTTTTTTTTACTAAAAGATGACACCAAATTTTTGGCAGTTTTGACTTAGGTAAACAAATGACTCAAGACTCTTAAAAAAAACTTGTTTAGACACTCACATAAGGACTCAAAACAAAGGTATGAAAGGACTTTACACAGCTTAATCAAATAAGCTGTGTAAAGTGACTTTTGTCTTAACAATTTTTTTAGCTAACTTTGACAAAACTTAAACTACACTTTTTGCTTACAACTTTTAGAAAAACAAGCTTAAATGAGCTTAATGCACTCAGCCAAAGATGGCCAAGTGACACCAACCCATGACATTACCATTTTGACCCATTTTGGGCTTAACCCAAACACCCCCTTATATTTTTAAAAACGGGTTTTAAGGCTATTAAGGTTTGAATTAAGCTCAAATTTTTGAAGATAATTGTCAATCATGTAATATTAAGCACTAAAAAGTAGAAAGCAAAAGCAATTAAGCACTTTGAAAAAGCAAATAAGCAAAAGGCAGAAATAAGCTCTCTAAGGCAGAATTGTATGAATCTCAAAGATAAAAGCATGAAATCAATAGAAAACACACATAAGACATAAATAAGCTATAAAAAACAAAAATAAGCTAAAATAGCACTAAAAAGCAGTGGCTACATTAAAAGTTGCAAGAGAATTTAAAAAGAATTTACCTCACTCCTTGCTCAAAACAGGAGGTATTAGTAAACCTAAATAAAGCACTAACCTACCCAGTTAGCTTAGAAATAAGCTATAACTAAATTCCCCATGAGCCATCCATGTTTGCCGCCAATACATGCCATTAAGCATGAATCATCACCACCTATTTCTTTCTTTGGTTTCCGTTATCTTAATACCTTTGTACAAAAATATAAACAGTGTATATGACAACATTAAATGAGAAGCTTAAAAGTGAGTTAGAAAATAAACTTATGTTAACTTTTTGAAACTTTTGGACACATAAAAATAAACAACATAAACTTAATTTTTCATATAACTATAAAAATTCACAAGTAACTTAAAAGTAAACTAAGTAGAACAACTAAAACTGAAACAAGGTCAAAAACAACTACACCTTCCCCATGCCAAATGGCTTACACTAGCTTTTTAATAGATGAGCTAGGTTTTACTTTGGTCTTCTACCTCTCTTGTCCTCTTGTGTCTTCTTTGTAGAGACAAAAACAACTATTTGTGCTGTTGTGTTTGTAGAACACAAACAGCCATATCCTGGCCCATTCGTTGAGGTATTTGTGCCCACACAAAGAGAATCACAACAAACCCATGAAAATTTTTGACCAATAGTATCATAGGGATGTGCCAAGGTGGACGAGTTGGCCCATGGTGGGTGGGTTTGCTGGTGGTGAAGGTTTTGGGACGGATTTTGAACAGTATTATCGAAGGAGGGGGGAGGTGGACAAGGTGGGGTTGAGTGTTGGTCGGAATTGGGTTGGGAGATGTAACAGTAGTTTAAAACCGGGTAAGGTTGGATAATTGGCAAGAAATGGCCCTCCAGGATATAAAGAGGATTTTACAAATTCAGACCATAGGGGTTGAAAAGTTTATTGGGGATTTGACATGTTTAGTCCCTTAATGTTATAAGGGACTTTTGCATCATACGTCCTTTGAAAGTGGAGGTGTTAGAGTTTTGAGATAGTGGCCAGTTAGCAGATCAACCCCTTGTGGTATTTCTTTGGGAAAATGGCAGTATGAGTCCTTTACAAGTATTGTCTTCATTTCCTTCATTAAACAAGTTAGGGACTTGGCAATTTTGGCCCCTAAACTTACTTTTCTTCACTTATGCCTTCGGGATTGACTTTGGATTTGTCGGGGTTGACTTTGGTTGACTTTTTCAGACTTGGGCTTTGTCTTGACCTTTGTCTTTTACCAACACCTTTTCCATTCCGTGACCGTGTTTGTCATTTGGCTTTGATTTTCGTCTTTTCTTAGATTACCGTCTTCCTGCACAACATAATTAGCAAAACAAGCATATTTTTGGCATTTTAAGTCTGTTTTTGGTTATTTTAGCTTGTTTTTAAAGGTAAAAGGTATGTGTAATTAAACACATACCAAAAATCTTAAGATATTTACATATCTTGCAAATCTTTACATTCTTATGATTAAAAAGATTAACCTTCTAGAAGCTTTTACTTCACTATTAATTAAGTACAATTTGGATATTTTAATAAGATTTGTGTCTAACCATTTTTAGTAATGAATTTTTCATAATGTAACCAAGTCAAACATGTTTAGCCATTTATGGTAAACCTTCTATAAGCTTGTACTTAAACTAATATTTAAGTACAATTAGGATATTTTGTTAAGATTTGTGGTTAACCATTAAAGACAAAATAACGGGCAAATGCAAGCACGGATCCACCATAGCTGGATCCGTGGATCCGTGGGTTGCCCAAATTTGAATCATATTTTCCATCTATAAATAGAAGCCAAATGTTTTCATTTAAACTAACCCTTCTCATTATTTTCTCTCTAGTTTTACACACACATTCTCATGTCTTTCAAACCCCACTAACCCATGATCATAATTCTTCTAACCTTCATTTGTTGCAAGCATGATTCCACATGATCATCCACTCAAGGAAGCTTAGAGATCTTGCCATCCTTATCCACCACAACTACATATATGAAGATATATCACAACAAGTCAAGAGACTTGCCATCTTCTTCAACAATGATAACATCAAATATTTAATACTTTTTAGTGTCAAACTACCCCTTATATTACATGCAAATGTTTCACTAATACTCGAAAATGAGATATTTTCTATCATTTTTTAGTTTTCAGGTGAAATGCAGGAATGTGACAAGAAACAAGGGAAAAAGGACTTAAAGTGTAAATTCTAAAGGATGTTACGGCGTAACCCAAAAATGGTTACACCATAACATATATTATGCAAGTACGAAGATCAAGGACCACGTTACGGCGTAACATTATATCTAGTTACGCCGTAACCATGTAGATGGAAGAAAACCTTGCCAAAGTTAGAGTTACGGCGTAACACAATATCTAGTTATGCCGTAACCATAAAGATCAACATAAATGGAATGAATGTCACTAATTTATGGAAATTATTTGACGGTTGCGGCGTAACACCTTTTGTGGTTACGCCGTAACCAATCAGAAGTCAAAATTGCATTTACTACAAGTTTGCTGAAGGGTTTACGGTGTAACCAAAAACTGGTTACGGTGTAACCAAAAATTGGTTACGGCGTAACCAAAAATTGGTTACGCCATAAAGTCTATTTTTGCCTATATTTTGGAATGTCGACATCAGCAAGGTTACGGCGTAATCTACAAATTAGTACTGCGCAGAAACACACCAGAAGCCAAAAATAGGGGCCGAATTCCAGCTTAAGAAATCTACCTTCTCCTCCCACTGATGGGACGACTAGGACACCTCCTCAAGTTGTTTTTCAGTACTCTCCAACCTTTCAAGAAGGAAGAATCCGGTCTCGATCATCATCATCATACAGTTTGGTTCGATTATCATGTTTTCATTACTATCATTAATTGACGATAATATTGATTGTATGAATACAGTTTTTGGCTAAGCTTATCTTATTAATTATCATTCTGATTCATTTACTTCTTGCTAATTGTGGATTGGGCATATTAATTTGACCATAAGAATGACAAATATGATGCTCGTCCACCATGACCAGTGGGACAAATCCCTATTACTATAAAGCAATAGGGGCCTGGGATTTGCGAGATAATTGAGATTATATGATCATTCAATTCCTTGCTTTTCACATTAAGTAAGAAAAAGTGGATCATTAAAATTAATTAATAATAATTAGACCGTGTCTCCTTCTTTCTTTCTACCTAGTTCATTTTAAATTAAGATTTATTCTTTTCAAAAAACACTTTTAAACGTGACAACCAACTTAAACTCATATTTGTAACTACCTTTTAGCTCTTGAGATGACCTCGGATTTACCAAAACTACACTACCCACGATCAGGTTCTCTGCCCATTAGTGTGTTGTCAGGTAGATCGAGTTTTATAAATTTAAAACTTAGTAAAAATATATTTTAAAATAAAATACGCATCAAGTTTTTGGCGCCGCTGCCGGGGAGCTAATTAGGTTTTAAATTTGAGTTTTGCATATATTTTATTTCAGTATTTGTTTCCTTGTAATAGCATAATCTACTGTTATCTCTTGTTTGATTTTCAGGAAACATGGAAATGGAGTCTGGCATTGAGAACATGAAGATAAGCGAGTACTTTGAGTATGAAGCTACGACAGAAAGGAGATTTTGGGACGATGTTCGATCCAGAAGAAGTCCAACAAATTATAATGAGGCGGATGTTGACTCTTTTCACCGGAATAAGAGTAAGACTTTTAGCTATCCGTACTCTCATAACTTAACTTCTCCACACCATTGTTTCCTACCCGTTCAACCCTATCTTAAGAATTATTTTGTATCTACTAATGGGAGCAACGATGTAAACATTGAAAATATGACTATAGTAGAATATAATCTATACGTTGCTAAACAAGGCCTAGGAATGAATCCACTTAGTATTTCACTCCTATGGTTTCGCACCCCAGTTTTTCGCTCAGCCACCACACACACCTAACACTAGTAAAAAGGATTCTGACTTTTATAAAATCATGGATGACTATTTAGAACGGGAGCCGAAAACATTAAGCAAATGGGGCATGATATAGTTCAGGATAGTATTTGGGAACAGGATGATGATTCGAAGGAAGATCAGGAGGAAGATGGTGATGATGTGGAAATTTTTGATATGTGGGATATTACGACCGAGGACGTAGAACAAAATAGGAAATTTTTTAACGTCCTTGATGAAATAGACGAAATAGTACAATCTGTGATCCCTGAACCCATTCACACCACACCACCTAATGATGATTATGTAGCACCGGCTACTAAATCAATTTTGGACGAACTTTTGGAAGAATTCGGTGATGAGATCTTGAATGTAGCCATGATTGATGAGGAGGCTAATTTTAATCCTACTTAGGATCTAGAAGAGCTTGAAAGACTTCCAGCTATTAGACCTCAATCAAATTTTACGGAAATTTAGGTACATTCAGTTATCATTAATACCGAGCCTTTCATTCATACTCAACTAAGGAGTCCCTTATATAGAGTGTTTAAAACATCTAAACCATGTAAGGTAGATAGGGACATTATATCTCCTGGAAGGTATGCTTTTTATTCATCATTTCCCTATCATGTAGCTTACTTACACCCTAAGGGTGTCTATTGCTACTTCCACCCACACTTGATCCCAAGTGAGGGGATGGACACCCAGTTACCTAGTAAATAAGGGTGGAGTCAAGCTAGAGACTCAAACAAAAACAAGCGCTTCGTGGGAGGCACCCCATGCCTATCTTTTAATTCATGTTTTGTCTTATTTTATTTCAATTTTTGCATATTAGTTGGTTTGTATGTTTCTAACTTGGTTTTGCAGGTTTTAACAGAAATAGAGCAAAATTCATGATCATCTCAATTCATAATCATATGGTAAAATTGTTGTTGATGCAGCAATTACGGCGTAACCAACTTAGTTACGCCGTAAACAAGACCATTACGACGTAATCCCTTACAAGGTTACGTCGTAATATTGCTTAATGAAATTTTATAAAAAAGTATCATATGTTTACGGCGTAACCATGATGGTTACGCCGTAACCTCTTTCTAAAAAACTTAATAATCAAGTTTGAAACATTTCTAAACCGTGTATATTGGTAAATGAACTTTGTGGGTACGTTCTCTGGAAACCCTCACGAGACTTCACTCGTCCACTTAGGCCGCTGAGTGGTTTAAAAGGCTTGTTGCATATGATAAATGCAACCGTGATTCCTACGAAAGTGAGTTGGGATTGTATTTCCTATATTATTTTGTACATTTTGGTATCTTTCTTTTTA
Organism: Tanacetum coccineum; assembly: GCA_026074375.1. Classification (NCBI taxonomy): domain Eukaryota; kingdom Viridiplantae; phylum Streptophyta; class Magnoliopsida; order Asterales; family Asteraceae; genus Tanacetum; species Tanacetum coccineum. Next base: position 13,177 of record BQNB010107078.1, on the reverse strand, counting down.
CCAGATTTATGCTTTGGTATTAGCTTTCTTGTAGCTATACAGGTTGAAGCATGCGAAGTTGATACTTGGCTACAGGGACGCAAGTGAAATCCGGATTCGTTTGATACCATGTTGATGATGATGGGATGATTGCTCGAGGAAGCAGACTTGGAGCATGGCTTAGAGCATGCTGTCTCTTCATCCTACCGAGCAATTCCAGAGAAGTTTTTTGTCTTAATTATACTCTTTCCTTTTTTTTCATTTCCTTAAGGTACAATAGGGATGTTGTACAAATCAAGTGGGGGGATGTGAGTAGAATTAATACTTGACGAATGTTTTGCATTCGATTTTCTAATTTTCTTTGAAAATTATGCCAATTTTAAAATTTTTGAATTTTTTTTCTTAAACAACTAGAATTAATCTTTGCCGAATGCACATTACCCTTTATTATTATTTGGTGAGATTTAAACCTAATTTTCTGTTTCTATTATATTACTTAAAAATCCACCAAAATATAGAGTGTGCCAGTAGTATTGTAGACTTTAGAACTTGGCATGTACATCATTTCGAGACCTAATTGATTACCAGGATAGATGTTTCCGAAGGCAACCACTGTAGGAAATCACCCGAATAGCCTATATGTGTGTGTTTATCGACTTGTTACACTGACTAGTCGACCTCCCGTGATAAAACTTTTTGTTGCACTCATTATTAGTGCAAGATACCCCTAGATCACCCATGTTGAGCTAATCTATGTTTTCACCCTACTTTATATGCTTCGTTACACCATTTCACCTTAGCCTACCCTGTAGTCTTTATTTTCTTTATGTTGAAATTTTTGGCTACTTAAGTCCATGATTCGGGGGAATGGGGTTGAAAAATTTTATGCATTCGTGGAAGACCATTTAATTATGATATATAAAAACCCTCTGTATCACCACTTTCGACGTTGTTTATCTCAAGTGGGAGATGTGCATATAATATTCGATGTTGCAAGGGCAATAATTAAAGATATAAACTCCTGTAGCATTTGCATATTTATCATGAAGAAAATGAATATGAAGAGGGTGCAACAAAAAGCCACTCATGTGTGAAAAAATATAAAAATGGTGCAATAATAAAAAAAATAAAAAAATGGAGCTAGTAGCCCATTATTGCACCATGAAATTTCAATAACTATGAAGAATGGAGCTAGTAGCCCATTATTATACCAAGTCATCCTAATACTTATGAAGAATGGAGCTAGTAGCCCATTATTGAAGATCAGATTTTCGGACTTAGACTCTTGGATATATGGATGGACAGTAGCTAGTTATGAAAAACCTTAGATTACTTTATGACAATATTGTTTTTTATTTATTAACAACCATTACATATGTATCCCAGTCTATCCTAAACCTCGATATCACATTTAAAAACCAATTACCTTGTAGCCTTCAAGAATATTTAGACCCAATTCTAATTGGTGCAGATTTGTAATACTTTCCAAGCTTATGATAAATACATGCTATGACTGAGCTATTGAGTGATCACCCCGAAATGAAACACTTAGACTAGTAGAGAGTTGAGTGACTTTTTATCCCCTTTTCGTGAGGTGTTCGCCTCTGATGTTTTCTAGCATAAGTGTTTTATAGATTCATTTCTTAAAATTATCATCGAGAAATCGTTTTATAAAATGTTCTAACAGGTTCTACTTGAGGGCAAGCAGAAGTCAAGTGGGGGGATATTTGATAACATCAAATATTTAATACATTTTAGTGTCAAATTACCCCTTATATTACTTGCAAATGTTTCACTAATACTCAAAAATGAGATATTTTCTATCATTTTGTAGTTTTTAGGTGAAATACAAGAATGTGAAAAGAAACAAGGGAAAAAGGACTTAAAGTGTAAATTTTGAAGGATGTTACGGCGTAACCCCAAAAATGGTTACACCGTAACATATATTAAGCAAGTACGAAGATCAAGGACCACGTTACGGCATAGCACATAATCTAGTTACGCTGTAACCATAGTAGATGGAAGGAAGCCTTGCCAAAGTTAGAGTTACGGCATAACACAATATCTAGTTACGCCGTAACCATAAAGATCCACATATATGGAATGAAGATCACTAATTTATGGAAATTATTTAATAGTTGCAGCGTAACACCTTTTGTGGTTACGCCGTAACCAATCAGAAGTCAAAATTTCATTTACTACAAGTTTGCTGAAGGGTTTATGGTGTAACCAAAAACTGGCTACGGTGTAACCAAAAATTGGTTACGGCGTAACAAAAAATTAGTTACGCCATAAAGTCCATTTTTGCCTATATTTTGGAATGTCGACATCAGCAGGTTATGGCGTAATCCATAAATTAGTTACGTCGTAACACACTCAAAAGCCTATAAATAGGGGCCGAATTCAGCATTAAGAATCATCCTTCTCCCTCCCCTCTGAAGGGACGACTGGGACATCTCCTCAAGTCGTTTTTCAGTACTCTCCAGCCTTTCAAGAAGGAAGAATCCGGTCCCGATCATCATCATCATACAGTTTGGTTCGATTATCATGTTTTCATTACTATCATTAATTGACGATAATATTGATTGTATGAATACAATTTTTGGCTTAGCTTATCTTATTAATTAACATTCTGATTCATTTACTTCTTGCTAATTGTGGATTGGGCATATTACTTTGACCATAAGAATGCCAAATATGATGCTCGCTCACCATGACCAGTGGGACAAATCCCTGTTACTATAAAGGCTATAGGGGCTGGGATTTGCGAGATAATTGAGGATTAGATGATCATTCAATCCTTGCTTTCACATTAAGTAGAATAAGTGGATCATTAAATTAATTAATAAGTAATTAGGATCGTATCTTCTTCTCTTCTTTCGTACCTAGTTCATTTCAATTAAGGTTTATTCTTTTCATCAAAACAACTTTTAAAACGTGACAACCAACTTAAACTCATATTTGTAACCGCCTTTTAGCTCTTGGGACGACTTTGGATTTACCAAAACTACACTACCCATGATCGGGTTCTCTGCTCGTTAGTGCGTTGTCAGGTAGATCGAGTTTTATAAATTTAAAACTTGGTAAAAATATATTTTAAAATAAAATACGCATCAAACGACATCATGCTTAGTGATCTTGATGTTTTAGATTAGGCTTTTACATCCAATTGACACATATGTCTTGGATCATTATTATACACATTTTTGTATCATTCATTAAACAACAAACTATATGTTAGTTGGTTTATGTGTTTAGGCCATAAAATACAAGGTTTGTTATGTTGGGCCACAAAACATAACAGGTTTGGTTGTACCCGAAGAAGGACTCAGTATTTAGCTTAGTACCGGATAAAATGTAAGCAACGCTAGGTTGTGATGTGATACGTAGTGTATAGGTTGGTTCTACCTCGAAGTAGGATTCAATATTTAGCTTAATACTGGACAAAGTGTAAGCGACGCTGTGTGGTTTTCTTCGCCTAAAAAGAGCTTGTTGATTTAGTGAAGTAACTCTCGAGTTGGGTACTCGAGGAGTGAAGTAGGGCGAAGAGGAGCTTCGTAGCCGAACCACTATAAATCTAAATCATCGTGTCCAGTTTGCGCTTTCTCTTACTTATCGCTTTACATTTATATTTATATTTGCATTGCATCTATGTTTGTGTTATATATTGTGTTGTGGTGATATGTTTTGTTTGATGTTCGTTAACATAGTTGTTGTTGTAGAACTATTATGGACAACTTTCATATTACGTCAAACTTGATTGGTTGTCTGATACAATTTTTAAGTTTATAATGGAAACGTATTCACCCCCCCCCCCTCTCTACGATTCCACACATAATTTTTTTAGTTACTATACTACAAATTATCGTCAGCTTGGAACATGAGATGGTCATATTATCTTAAAGAAATTGAAAGAATGGATTCATATTATGACCAAGATCTTGGTGTATCTTCAGTTAATTTAAGGCTTCTCTAGGCTAAATACTTAATTAAGTATGATAATGACAAGGTTTATTGGTATATACTCCACAAATTAATGTTTTCTATTTCATGTATGTTACGTTTCTATCATTATGTATAAAGTTATGTTCGATGTTTACTCTAATGTATGACTGAAACAAATTTTCATTCTGAGATGATTTGGGGACTTATGAAGTTATAAATTTCTACGATATTCTTTGTGTAGCGTAAAGAATATCTATGTGCAATCATGAGCTGATTTAAGAGCTTACAAGTTCATGTATTTTTTTTTTGAACGGCAACTTTATTAAAAAAAACTAGCAAGGAGCTAGAAAGACATTACAAAGAAATAAGATAGGGGTTTTTTAACCAATACTCCCAAGAAAAAACTCTATTACATCTACTAGAACACCATAAAAGAACCAAGAAAAACAATGTCATCAAAAATCGTCGAACGATTAGGAGGCGAAGCGTCAAAGACCAACTGATTTCGAAGCCTCCAAATCCGCCACCAAGCAACATAAAAAACACCTTCTAAAATAGACTTGAGACGGGAAGAAAGTCGAAAGGATAAGAACCAAGGCAATCCCCAATCCGAGAAAGAACAAATCTCCTGCAATCCAAATCCACCACGACAAATTTTACGAAGAACAACCCGAGCCACGTCATCATCAAATAAAACATGCTGAACATCCCCATACAGCATTACAAAGAGGACACAGATGATAATCCAGACAAATTCATGTATTGATACAAAAGAAAAAAATGACCTTAAGCGTAGACTTAAACGCGGGTTTCAAGAACTTGTTTATACTACATATAAAGCACGAACCTCGTATTAAATTGTTAGAAATTCAACACAATGAAGTTACTAATCTACCCTTTGCGTTGATATAAATCTAAATATATTTATCGAATAGTTTTTAAGTTAATGCGCACACACAAATAATTCATTTAATGGTTCCCTTGTTAACTCTAAAATTGATTTCTAATTTTAATCAAAATTTATTTTACCATAATTTATATTATATTATAAGTTTGCGTAATGTGTATAAATGTTTATAGTTTTAAGATTGTGCTAGACACATATTATGTGTGACTCTTAAACACGACAAATAATTAAACGACATATAATTTTGTTTATTTTTCTTGAAGTTTAAAATGAGACTAGGGGAGACCAAAATTTAATCCGAACATAAGTTTTATTTTTTTTTCGCACACAAAAATATGTCCTTAATTTGTTTATTCAATATCACATTATTATGGATTTTTTGAGAAATTGATTTACACACTTTTCTTTTTTTATTAAGACATATTATTTTTTGCGTTTAGACAGTTGTATCATATTCACAACCTGCTATTGTGTGCGAATAAAAAAACTAAGTGTACAAATCACATCTTATTTTTTTATATTACATTTAAGCTATTCATATTACATGTATCAATTAAGCATGAAAAACATGCAAAGAGCAAAATAAAGATTGTTATCTAACGTACAAAGAGAATAAAATTTTGAGCAAAATCGTTAACAATACGTCTCTTAGTCTGTTGTTATAATCATAACGATGTGATTACTTTATAGATATGATAGACACGAATATTAATGTTGTTGAAGGTTTAATGAAGCTTGTTCCAAAAAATATGAAAAATAATGCCGAATGAATGGTCAATATATATTTTCTAATCGTAAGAGTAGAAATGGCGTCTAAAACACGTATTTTATGTGCTGAAACAACTTTCTGAAGTCCTACATTAGTCCATTAAGTCACCAAATGATTTTATACAAAAAATGTGCTTTTGGGTCACTGGTGGCAGTCCCTTAAATGTTAGGGTGGCCCCCAAATATATCTGGGGGCCATCACCTTTATGGGGGCGTCTGTCTGTTTCGTAAGAATTTGGCAAACTTCGAAAAATCATATAAAATCAATCGTAAGTCCGTAGAAGCGTGCCACCCGCCATTTTAAAGATAATTAAGTCTACTTTCATTTAAAAATACTTCCAAGTCATTATTCCAAACTTAAGTCAGTCAGAAATGCAAAATACTACACATTGGTCAAAACTTTATGTTTCTTTCAAGCATTTCTAGTCAATGTATCTTTGAAAAACGGTATATTTATTTTCTTCAAAACATTGATCTTGATTAAATTTTTATAAATGGGGAGGAAACTATTTTTTAAAATAAAATCAAGCTAATTATACATCATTGTATTTAATACACAAAACAACGACGAATATCCTTATGTGTATACTAGATGATTATGTGTGTTTACTTATGTTTTAACTTTGTTAATAGATATTAATAAGTAATCATTACTATTTGTAATTGAGCTAATTATACATCTTAACACGTGTGCCATGTATGCTATTTGTATGTTACTAGTTTTTAGGATTATGCCTAATAGGAATTACGCTAGATCTCTTGCGTTAAGTTGCGAAAGTGTTTGTGCATTGAATATAGGCATATATAACTATATTTACAAATGTTACATAAACATTTTGTAAATCATTTTGAGTACAGTAACCTACTTAGGAATTAGAGTTCAATAGTGTGTCAAGAATATTGGAAAATATTGTCATAAGATCACACGTTAAAACCCGTCACCAAAATATTTTCAACACGTTAACTCTCTTCCAACAAGATGTCTAAATACTTTCATCGTCTTGCCTTGTTTGACCTTAGGTTGGTTAAACAAAAGAAAAGATTGTATTAATACATTAATATTTAAGTAAAAGAAAGTGTATTTTTTAAATTTGCTTGTGCTTGCATTGTTCTAACATACACACACATAATTATATTCTTTTTATAAACATATAAGATTTTACTAAAGATGTGTGATGTATAAAAATGGTTAGAAAAATCGTGTATTTATTCATAAGATGTCAAAAACTATTCATACTATGTGTAACAACAAATAGTTTTTCGCACAAGCAAAATATATGACAATCTTAAAGTATGAAATTAACTTGGCATTATTCATCAACCTCACCTTACAAGTAGTCTTAGGATTAATGGAACACATTATGAAAATCTTTATTTGTTTTCTTTTAAAAGAGTGTTCGTGAGGGTCGAGAAAGATTTCGAATATATGTCAATTCATTATTTAAATTATGATTGATATTATTATCGAATCTAATTGACAAGTTTTTGAGTATGGACAAGAAATCGGATTCTTATTTGTCTAGCTTTGAGATTATATCAAAATGTAACAAGATATATTATCTTAAACCTACATACTCAATCACACTCGATTGATATAAACTTAACAACATACTTTTCCAAGACGATAAGAATATGCATCAGATCATACACAGTTTTGTAAATGATGTCATATTAAGTCTACTTGTCCAATAGCTGTGTTCAAAATATTTGGCAAATATATGCATAAAATACATAATGAAGTAGGATTGACGACTTATAAATTTCCATCGGGAAACTCATAAGTACTCCAACTTGATAAGCAAGTCTTGGATGTCATTTTCAAAAACTCAAACCAAGAACCCTTATAACGTATATAAGCTTCTCATAATAATCTAATGTCAACACCATCTCCCAAATAATGGAAAAATAATCCTTGCCTAAATTTGGCACTTCCTCGGATCTATGGATCCTTCGTCCTAGATTCATCTTCAGTTTAGGTAGATTCGCCTTATGGCATAAAATTCTAACATCTTACTTTGTCAATCTGTTGTTAGAAAAGTCCAACATACATGTAACTAAACTTTAGTTAATCATTATTATTTCTACAAAGTAATATTTACAAGATCTATTGAAATAAATAACCTTAATTGTATTTCTTTCATAAAAGACATGCAAAGGTGCATTCTTTGAACACTCTCAATATAGAGCATTACACATTGTCATTCTTAAGCATACTCCTAAGTCCTAGATGAATCATTCTTTCTTAGACCTACAACAACTTGCTTGCTCTCTCATTCAACCTTAAAATTCCACACATCTTGATTAGGATTATGCGAACCGGAATTAAAGCATGTTAGTTGAGTCATATTAGGCCCTGTATGAAAAGACAATACAAATTTTATCTTTGCTACACTTCATTAGGCAAATATATGAATTCTATTTTGTCTAACATGAAAATGACTACTGGAGATTCTATTGCACTAGAAATTCAATTTTCCCTAACGGTTGAATTGCTTTTATGAGTGAAGTTGGGTTCATGGTATAACCCGTAAAAATGGTCGTGTTTAGCCTAAATTGAGCACCACTAGTGATAGTCTCATATTCATTATCTAATTTGATTAAATGACTCTTCCTAAATATGCCTAATGATAGTCTACATTGATGAACTTTGTATATCATTACAAGTGCACACTAAGCAAGTAGAAATTAGGTTTCTCCTTAGTAAATCTAGACAACCTGTACATCACATATGTGCTTGATGCGGTTGTCGTAAGGGACTTCTACAAGAAGCTTTACAACTCCCTAGGCAGAGCACCTAACCGTTGTTGTAGTAGTATAGCAAGACTCGAGGGTTGTTATCATTCTCTAGGGGAATAGGTTGGGAAGGCTTGATCACGGTCTAACAGAATTCTAGGGGTTGAGAGAAGATTATTTTTTTATTTTTTTATTTTATAGAAGCAGGTGAATCATATGGTTTGAGAGTTTGGTTTGGTTTTAGCTATTACCTAAATAATAAACTATGCTAATGGTGATAACAATATAATAAAAGGATTGTATTCATTTAATCATGTATTACTCCTTAGATTGCTTCTCCTAGTGTTGTTACTTTGTCAAACTTGTGATGATCTATGTAATTATTTCCTAAGTCATGAATGAATTACACAAATCCGCCGTCTATTTAATATTATGTTAGGGCAATGCGCAAGTAAGGTAGTATGAAGACTATTACAAGGACCATAAGAGTATATTAAATGCATGTGAAATATATTAAGAGTGGAGCAACCATATTAGGAGGCAAGGTAGTATGAAGACTGTTACCCGATAGTATCCTTTTTACATAATAATGTTTCCCTAGACATATCAACAACGATACAGACAAAAGCTGGTTTTCTAAAGCCTAACATGCATATCTATCACAAGAAGCAACATTACTAAGATCTACAATCTAGGTTTCATACAATCATAAATGAACACAATAGGGAGTTAAGCCAAGCATGTTAAAGAAAAAGCAAGAACAATAAATAATCAAACAACAAGACATAGTGAATGATTAAGATAATCTTACTTGATTAAAACATGAATTGAAGATGTTACGTTGTTAATGTTACAATAGGGTTTTGAGCAGGCCCTAAAATCCTCCTAATAAGCTTGCAAATGGATACTAGGGTTTTTTTCGTTCCCTTTTTTACTCTAAGTTACTAACTAAAACCCTAAAATCGGATTTGTATTTATAGATACAATCGTTTTTGGCGACGACGTCGTGTGTTAATTGTGCGCCGTCATGAGAGGAGAATATTTAGATCCTGGGTTGGGTATGTGTGAGCTGACGCATTGTCTGTGAAATCTTATGACACGTCATGAGTATGAGATGTGACGGAGTCACGTGTTATTTGTGACGCCGTCCTCTAGCCGTTGAGAACATATCTTGAGAGATGTTGGTTGGTATTCATTGTTTATAGGGGTTTATTTTTACTTAAAAAATGTAAGTAGTTTCCACCCCCCCCCCACCACAACACCACCCCCACCCACCCCCCCCCCCCCCACCCCCCCCCCCCCCCCCCCACCCCCCCCCCCCCCTCGTTTTAGAATGTAGCTAGTTTAGGTCCATAGTCTTGTCGTCTTTCCAAATGAGTCCAAGTAACATGCATTCCTCCAAAAGGTTCCAAATGCTAAAGATCCTAAAAAGGAACGATTACGTCCTATTTTTGGGCATCAATGCACGTGATTTTAGGAGAGTTAAACGACCCCGAAAAAAGTGTATAAAAAATGGACACCTCATCAAATTACCCTACAATTAGGGGATTTGCTTATTCCTCAAGTAAATGGGATTTTTACTAGGGACAATAGTAGTTATGAGGGTCATTTTACCGACTCTTTAAAAGTATTTATATAACACAACTTCTGACCTCGTAATTAAAAGCACGAAAGTATATCTAGCACTCACATAAGGTTTGGGGTTTCTTCTTTCACTCGGTTTGTATATAAATTATAACCATAATGGGCAAAATGAAAAATCAACACTCATTACCTGTCATAGCATATAAATTACTATAGGCTTGGTAAATGATCAAACCTTCTACTGCTAGGTGCAAGCATTATTCATTACTGTCAAAGAGGTCTTTTAAAGGGTTGTGGGGTGTAGGTGTAAGATAACATATATAGAAACAAAAACGGATGGGATACATTTGGGTGGTGACTTTGGGTGAATTTGGAGTGGAAGGGTTAGCTAATTATTTATACGAATACAAGCTGATTTGGTTGCTAAACCAAGACTCGGACGAGGATATACAAACTCTACACAACTCTACATCAATCTCTTTTCATTTTCTTTTCTTTTTTTGAATAACATAATACATCATAACATGGGTTTTATAACACCTACCCCTACACTTGAGCCTTTTACATGCTCGATATTTACAATCTAACTAATGACCGATTGAGGTGCTCAAAAATACTAGTGATCATCTAATAATATATGGGGGTATTGACTAACTTTTTCTTCCCCATTTTCCGCGAAATAAATACTACCATGAATCTCAATCTTCCCAAAACTGTATTTACGGGGATAAAGACTTAGCAACTGTGTATTCAAATAATTAACTTGGGTTAAACATAATAATTTACTAAAAGTGAGTACATACAAGGTGGCTAAGGCGATTTGGGTGTAACGATTGGTTTAAGGGTGGCAATGCTCTTCATTAATAGTTCGGCTTAACCAGAAAATTACAAGAATCGTGAAAAAGGATAGGCTCGGAGGGTTGTACTAGGGGCATCATGCACTAAAAATGAGTGAATGGCAAGGGTATGGGATAGTTATATGATCGGTGTGACCATCATAATAATTATAGGTTTAAAACATGGGTTAATCCTAATGCCTCTTATCTAGAAAATCCTAATACTTACTATGCGGTCTCAGGATGCATCACAAAAACAAGTTCTAGAATTTAATATACTACTGGTACACTCATATAATTTAAACTGATCTCAATGCTCCATAAAAGGCGATAAAGACCACACATACACATCCATAACGATAGAATAGATATGTATGACTGATCACTCATTAACTCGAGAAAGCTAAAGGTATTAACTATCTTGGGTATCAGTAATAGATACCTGAATTACTATAGATCTAAAGGCGAACCTCATATTTTTGGGGTGGAATTCTGAGGGTTTTTGCGCTAGTCATATACATTTCTATCCATGAGACGCTATTAATACTTGGTTTTCGTCGGCATGTGTCATAAAAAAAATAAATTTGGGTCAAAATTACCTTTTTATGCTATGTTTCAATACATTACCCATTATTTTAAAGACAAAGCAAATGGAAATTGAAGGAATAGTTTCTAAGGCTTATTCCCCCTACACTTAAGTTGAACATTGTCCCCAATATTCTATAGAAGTACCCGTAAAAATGAATAAAGGGATAAGAAAACAAGTAAAAGAAACTAGTGCTCCCCTGGTTTGCTCAATAATAAAGAAGAAACATGCGATAACTGGTTAAATCGTCCTCCAAGAATCATCTAATGAAACTTCGTAAGAACTTCCAAGCTTTTTCTCATCAAATATAACATGTAATCAAATACAAAGACAACTACACGAAGCATAAAATGTGCGATACAATAATATACAATGTGAAATTAGGGTCGACTCTATAAAGCGGTAAAGATAGGATGACAGAATTGTTAAAGTTAGGGTTTTGCAAGTTTATAAAAGAATTACAACTTTCTTAAGTGTTGTACAAGTTTTATTTTCAAAAATACTTAAAATTTTCGAGTTTTCCTGTAATTAGGCGTTTGAGGCCATCACAGGTGTCGTGGTGACGGCGTCACATGTAAATTGTAACGGCGTCTCCACGCTCTGTGAAAACTTGTTAATCCTAATAAAATAGATCTTGCTTAGCTTATATAAGCCTAAGTTGTATTGAATAAATCAAAAACACCTATGATAGAAACTTTGATTGTGAATATCAAAGACTATGCATAATCTAGTCAATGATACTAAGAAGAATTTCAATGAAACAATAATGAATAAGATCAATAACAAACAGTTTACCAAACTTTCAGCCTCAATATAATACGAACACTCTTAATAGTTGTTGGGTTACAAATACTTAAACCCTCCTTAAATTGATATCAAAAGATTTCTAGATATCTAACTCTATGCCCTAGGACCTCTTTTTATACACCAAGGATTCCTAATCGGCTTACAATATTTTCCTAATTTATCATGATCTTCTAAACAAATAACTTATAAGTATCTTTTACAAAAATTTCTCATACTTATCACATAAGCTATTCTTTTTCTTTTCTTGTAAGGTCTTTGATCTTTCTTGTAGTTAAAATCTTCCGCAATTGTAATCCTTAAGACACAGCATAAACTCTTCCAGCAGTTGTAATCTTTAAGCAGTTGTAACTTTTACACCAACAGTAGTAACTTTTGTACCAGCAGCATTAACTACTTAGAAAGTTTTCTTCAATCTTCATCAGCAGTACTAAGTTACACTAGCAGTAGTAACTTGCAGTAGTAACATATACTAGCAGTAGTAACATATACTAGCAGTAGTAACTTATACTAGCAGTAGTAACTAGCAGTACTAATACACTAGCAGTAGTAACTACTAACTACTTAGTATATTTTTCATTACGATTACTAACAGCACTAATTTATACTTAGCAATAGTAACTAATACCTTAATAGTCTTAACTTCCACTTAGTAGTAGTAACTTCCAAACAGCATCAAGAGGCTTTTAATCCCAACAATCCTCCCGTAAACTTAATATTTATCTTCAAAATCTCAAGTTTCTTCGTTGAAAGCTTCATGTTCACTAGGAGGATGCTTCCAAACACTTCACTGTTTCTTGAGCTATTTTGTCATAAACTGAAGAAGCTGATAACACATTTCATTCAGATGATCAGTTTGAAGCTTTTTGTTCAACATCTATGTAATTGTTACTGGTGTAAGGGGATATCTCTTCTCAACCAACATAAAGAGATGCATATCTTGAAACCTCACATGGTGTACTCCACAGGAATCAAATAATTTCTAAATCAACACTTTGTTTCCTAGTAGATTTCTCCACACTGTATCTTCTATAT
>BQNB010107077.1:0-23244 GCA_026074375.1 Tanacetum coccineum | reverse complement strand
TATGAAATACTTTGCATTCTTATTGCTTTAAGTTATTTTAATTTAAATTATCATTCATTTTATACAGTTGTTGTTAAAAAACGTTTAACCATGTAACATTTGTTCGCCGCAAAATATAGTTACGGGGTACCCGCCGCCGCATTAAGCGGGTACCCTGCTATACGTATAAATAAAAGTAACTCGCTAAACTTGCAACTACCATTTTAAAATTTTGTTGAAAAAATAAATGTTGAACACTTATTAACTTGTAACATCCGTTTGTATTAATGCTTAAATTTGAAAAATGAAACTGTTATTCATTTACTCTATTACTTATTTAAATTTTTTACTTTAGAAAAAGAGATATATACGTGAACTAAAAAACACAACAAATATGACCCCATCACAAACCTCACACCATTTCAGTTTCATATTTCCCTGTTAGGAGATGTAGATTTTATATTGTATAAAATAGTGATATTACATGTACTATACCTATCTGCGACATAATTTGACCTCATACCTCCATAATATTAACAACTTACACTAATTGCTACATTGCTTTAACATAACGTGGGTACCGACAATTTGTATATTACAATTAGTTTGATATGGCTTAAAGTTACTAAAATCTTAAATTAACGTTTTCTGTAAAGTCATTATAAGAAACATAAAATTTACAAATAGTGTTCGCCAAAAATTGTGTTACAGGGTACCCGCGCGGGTACCCTGCTATCTTTAATTTATGTCTTTAAATATGCTACTTTTGCTACTCTCTTTAATTTGAACCATATGTTATTTGGATGTGAAATAGTTGCATCGGTATGGTTTATAATTATTTTAATTAAAATTTGTCATTATTTTGTAAAGTTATTGTTAAAAAAGCATATAAATGAACAACGTTTGCTCGCCACAATATTTAGTTACCGAGTACCTGCCGCCGCATTGCGCGGGTACCCGGCTAGTTGATACTATAATGGATACAACTATGTTTGATTTGAATATTTTTGCAAAACAAGCATATTTAGATTTTAAAAGTTGTACTTAAGATAATGACTTCATGTTTTATATTTAGTTAGAAACTTATAGTTCGTCTTCAGTACGCATATGTGGGTTTGTGTTCTCCCTTCTATTTCTTTCTGTCAATAAGACTTTGAATAATCCTTTAATTGTAATTTGTGTGTGTATACTATGTAGGTAGTTCAGATAACATGGAACAAACGAGTGTCTCTAAACTAATCGCAAGTAAGTTTTAATATACTTATATAGTTTGTTTAAGGTATAGTTCTTTTGCATTCCTCAAAGGATTTGTTGAGATTATTATTTTGTGAATGTATAATGAAATGATATTTTATGGATGGTTTTCTTAATATGCTCATCTAAAAAAGAAGTATAGTAACTGAAAGCAGATGCATTGAAAACAAATGGATTGCCAAAACATATGGAAATCTTGATGACAGGTCTCTTTTAGAAATTCAGATATGATTATGATTGAGCATTGAGCGACAGCTATGGTGGAGCAGTTTTGGAACAAGATTTTGGATATGTTGTTCTAAGAGTTGTGTTTTGTGTGTGCGATTTAAATGTTTAGACTTGTTACTTTAGCTAGTTCCTAGGGCCACATTGTTTAATTGAAGAAGTTGTTTTGAAAGGGTCTAAGCCCGATATGCACATGCAAGAGATCTATGATTTAGATAATGCTCATTGTATCATTGGTTTTCTCAAGGGTGGTGCTGCAACTACAGTCTATACATTGTGACAAATATAATTAAAATGTTGTTAACCGGCTAGAAGTGTGTGTTTATGAAAAAAAAATCAAGGAACGTTAACTCCTCTGTACATAATTATATGCAAGATCTATATATATCTTCTTCTCATGGAGTCCAAATATTGCAACCTGGACCTGTGAAATTATAATATCCTGATGTGCGGTGATTGCAAATTGAAGTTTCACAATCTTTCTACGCAGTGTACCTAATCGTTGTAGCGTAGTATAGGTAAGGCTCGAGGGATCGATCATTCTTTAGGGGAATAGTTTGGCTAGGCTTGAATTTTACGTTACTAAGGTCTAGAGGTTGAGAGAATATTATTTTTTTGTTTTTATGTGTTTTGGAAAGCAAGTAAAATCTCGGTTTTGAAGGGGGTTTGATTAAACTAAAAAGTATTCCTAATTCTATACTAATTTGCAGAAAAGTAAAGGTTGATGGAAAACTAATGGTTAAACAAATGTGCTCACCTAATCATGCATCACTCCCGAGTTAATCGCGTTTCCCTAGACGTATATGTTAATGTAATATTTTATAGCTAGTTTTTTAAAGCCTAACACGCACACCATTAACAAGAAGCACTAATAAACAGGATAATTAACAAAGTTTCATGCAATTATAAGCAAACACAAATAAATTTAGCCAAACATGTTAATTTAAAACGAAGAACAATTAATTAAACAATAAATAGACATATCAAATGATTAAAAGCGGTAAAGGAACTTCACTTTAATTAAACATGGAGTTATGTGGGTTACATAAGGGTTGAAAACCCCTAGAAAACATCTAAAACCACTGCTACAAAGTATACCCATGACTTAGGTTCGTTCCCCAAAGTTTTCTAACATAAAACCTAAAAAACAAAGGTTCTATATATAGAGTTTGGATCGTGACGACGTCTCATACAAATCCTGACGTCGTCAACCCGTAAAATGTCCTTTGGGCTTCTCAGTGTCGGCTACTTTGACATCGTCTCTTGAACATTTTGACGTCTTCTCTTAAACATTTTGACGTTGTCACAAGGAATTGTGATGCCGTCTCCACGCACTGTATGCCATCTCTTGATCATCTTCATGTAGAGTTGCAATCTTGTTTGATTTCTTCCCAAATTGAGTGCAAGTCACGTGTATTTCCTTCAAATGTCTTCCAAATGCCAAAATGACAAAAAGAAACGATTAAGCGCATAATTTGGGCATATTTGCATGATTTAAGGGGTTAAATGGCCCCGAAAACGTGTATAAAATGACACATCATCAAATACACGTACACTCAGGATTTTCTTATCCTTAAGCAAATGTGCTTTTCTACCTAGTAAATAGCAAAATCGGGGGCATTTGACCTACTCAATAAATATCATTTATGGCACAACCGGATAGACCTAGTAATTAAAAGAACGAAAATTATATACTAGCATCTCACATAAGTGTTTAAATTCTCTATTTCTCTCAGGTGTATAATGAATTATAACAATGAATAGAAACGGAAGAAATAAACACTCACTACCTAACATAGTATATAAATTACCATAGGCTTGATAAAGGATCAAAACCTCTACCGCGTTGGCGTAATCACCTATGAATTACTATCAAATAGGTCTTTCCAGGGTTGTAACATAAGGTGTAAGGTAAAGGAAACACAATTGGGGATATTGGAGGAATTTTACTGGTGGCAAGTCAATTATTCACAAGAATACATATAAAAGGCTTTGCTAAGCAAAGACTCGACCATACTAGGACAATAATACAAACTCCACATCAAACTATTTTCTTTTTCTTTTCTCGACACTTTCTTGACATAAACAAAAGCAAGATAGCAACCCGTACATATATTTTTTTCTTTTTTCATTTTTTCTATTTTTTCCGTGTACTTTTGCCCTGCCATCTGCTGAAAATATACATAAACATAACTCAAGGCTTATAGTTGCACCCCTACACTTGAGTTTTTAATACTCAAAAACATAAACTAATTAATGACCCGAATTGAGAAGTATCAACACAACATGGAGAATATTAGACAATCATGGGGGTAATGACTTAACTTTTCTTCCTCATTCCTCCGTATAATAAAAACAACCATGAATCTCAATCGTCCCAAAATCGTATACACTAATAATGACTCGACTTAGTAACCATGTAATCAATTAAACACTTAACTATGGTTAAACAAATGTGATAACAATAATGTACTAAAAATGAGTACATACAAGGAAGGCTAAGACGATTTGGGTGTAACATTCTTGGTGGCGTGTAAACAAAATTCAACTATTAAATATTCCGGAATAGTCTATTCAGGAATTCCTTAATCCAAAGAAATCCCCTTTCGGTCATTCCGTAACACTTAATAGAAGAAAACAAAAAGGATAGACTCAGAGAGGTGTACTAGGGGTATCTCGCACTAAAAATGAGTGTAAAGCAAGGGTGTGGGGATAGTTATATGACCAAGGAGATCATCATAACTATAACAAATACATGCTAAAAACAAGGATTTATCCTAATGCCTCTTATCACTTAATAAATCCTAATCACACGAATGCGATCTCACTAGTAGTCTCGGGATGCATCGCTAAAGCAAGTTCTAAAATTCATAATGCTACCGGTACACTCTCATAAGCACTAAAGATAAATGATTATATTCCTAAAGATCTAGTAGCGAACCTCACATTTTAAAGGAGAAATTTTTGAGTGGTAGGTTTTTCTGTGCTAGTTATACAACTCCTATCCAATGAGACGCTTCTAATACTACAGTTTCACTGATATATGCCATAAAAATAATTTGGGCTAAAATTACCGTCCTAAACTCTGTTTCGGTATATTACTCATCATTTTAAGAACAAAGCAAATTCAATCGAAAGAATAGTTTCCAATATTTTTATTTCCACTCACTTATTTTGAACATTGTCCCCAATGTTCTATTATTACCTGAAAACGAATAAAGAGAGAATAAGAAAAGCGAGAGAAATTAATGCTCCCCTGGTTTTGCTCAATATTAGAGAAAAAACAAGATAATTCTGGCTAAATCTTCATCCAAGAATCGTCCAAGTGAAAATCCAAAAAACTTTCGGACTCTCCTCGTCTAATATAACATGAAAATCAAAGACATATAGCAACTATACCAAGCGTAAAATCCTGTGAGAAACGATTTATAACTCTTATTAATTAAGTTTTAGACTCTACGAAAGAAATAAAGATAGGATGTATGTACTAAAGTAATCATGGTTTTCTGCAAGGATTAGAAAAATTAACAATTCTGGAAATTCTACAAAAATAAATTTTCAAAAATTAGAAAAAAATATGAAATTCCTTGTAGCTACAGTGGTGACGCGGTCAGGAGTAATACTGACCTCCATACACTGTGAAAATTTTCTCTTTCGTTTTCTGGAAATATTTCTGCAAAGATAACCCATTAATTATTTCCTGGAAAAATTTACTGCATAGACCATAAAAACGGTTAGTAAAAACATAAGACACAAAACAAACAAACAAAACATAAAATGCGAATTAATCTAAAATCATTTATTTTACATGTTCGAAAATGGTTCATATGAACCGGATATTTTCCCCTATACTTATTTTATGCAAAATACCTTTGATTGCACTTAAGACTAGGTTAAAGAGACCACAAAGCATGATCACATAAATATTTCAAACATAAAAGAACAAACAATAAAGACAGAAACACACGACACACCTAAAATGCATAAAATAAAATATTGGGTTGCATCCGAACAAGCGCTTTTCTTTTGTAACGAGTCTTGTAGCTAGACTCGGAGTCACTCTCCTAGGAATCACTAAAATGTTCCAAGTTAAGGATATCGCTTGTATTATCCTTTTCAGATAGTTTCCTAGTGGTGGGAATTCATTGAAATTTTTTATCAAATCTTTCTCCATCGGGGTCAATAAATTCAATCTTTATGTGCCAGACACCATCTTCTCCTTTTGGTGGCGTATTCCAATCAATTTTATTTTCAATTAAGTCTTACGATTCCCACATGTTTCCCTTTAAATGGATGGGTATAGTTTCTAGGAATTCTACAATCTTTTTAAACACTAAGACATCCTTAAAGGGTTTGAGTTCGATATCTCTAGAAATTTCCCCTTCCCCGGGAAAATGATAATCCATAAAGTCCTTTTTTTCATAGTAAGGGGTCGGGCACCTATTCAATCTGTGGTAGGTTGTGGTTCGTAAGACTCTCGATTTCCTATAGTCGTCCAATATGGCATATCCACATAACCTTGGCCAATCTCTTTAACTCCAAATATTGACCTAGTAATTCCTTCTCCTACCGCTATTTTGGCTTACTTACAATCTATCACGGCACTA
The DNA here is from genome assembly GCA_026074375.1 of Tanacetum coccineum. Taxonomy (NCBI): domain Eukaryota; kingdom Viridiplantae; phylum Streptophyta; class Magnoliopsida; order Asterales; family Asteraceae; genus Tanacetum; species Tanacetum coccineum. The sequence continues at coordinate 17,179 of BQNB010107077.1, read as the reverse complement.
GCGGTTGCTAAAAATCATCTTCCTACAAGTAAAGGGCACGTAGGGTCTTTTTCCATGTCTATAACGTAAAAATCCTCCGAAAGTTTTAACTTTCCTACGTGAACTTCTACATTTCTCACAATTCCTACGGGATATAACTTAGTTCCATCCGCTAATCCTATGACATTCTCGGTCTCTTCTAATAGTCCAATTTTAAGCTTTTTAAAGAGATATAGTGGGATTAAATTCACACATGACTTTAAATTGACTAAGGTATCAAAAGGCTTGGAGTCCCCTAGTGTACAAGGTAGGATGAATAATCGGGGATCCTTCATTTTCTTTTGCATTTCGCCTTGAATGAAAGCGAGGCTGTTTTTTCCTAACTCAAGACTCTCTACATATTTATCGATATCTAATATGGCGTTGTAAATGGGAGCATGAGCTATAACTTCAGGAACCAGTAAATTAAGATGCAAATCCTTAAATTCATCTTCTAGAGCTTTTTTGGTTTCTTTTGATTTTGGTGTTTCAATTTTGTTGGTCGTTTAAGTTTTAACTTGTAATTGGTCTTTTGGAAAAGTAGTTGTTGATTTGAAACACGTTTTAATGGCGTTGACCAATTTGAAAGGATTAGAGGATCTTTGGGATCCTCCATTGCGTATGAACGAGTAGACGAAACCGAAGAGGTGGGGTTAACATTCAATTTTGGTTTCTTAACCGTGTCACTCGGGAGTGTTCCCGTCATTTGGTCATTAATAGCCTTCAAGAAAGTGTCAATTTTATTGGTCATCTCCCTTTATTGTTGTTTAAAATCGGCTTCGAACTTGGATAACCTAACGTCTTGAGATGCTATAAAATTAGATGCCATAAAATTAGACATTAACCCTTTGAGATTTGATTGATCATTAAAATTTTGAAGATTGTTGTTGAAAGGGCGATTCAAAAATGAATCATTGGGTTGAAAACGATTAGGTGTGTTTGAAAAATTGTTTTGCGAATTTTGAGGTTGCCTCCACCTAGGGTTTGGGTGAATTTTCCATGACAGATTATAAGTTTCGCCAAGATTATTTTGCTTGGGTTTGAAAGTGAACCACTAACCTCTCACTTCGTCGATACGCGAGGACGCATAATCAACAAAAGCTTGCTCGTGATATTCCATGCAATATTGAGTGTCGTGGGGACCACTACAAATCTCACATGAAGAAGCGATTTTGTTCACTTGAACGGATGGTTTAGGAGCAAGATGAGTTTCCATCAAGCATTGGACTTGGTTTTCGAGCTCAATGAGACGGCGATCAGATGTATTTGGGACATCATGAGGCAAAGAGATTGCCTTGACCGGTTTAGCAAAGTCTCTTGGGTCATTTCAACTTTTGTTGTCATAAAGGGCGAGGTCCTCTATAAGTGCCCAAGATTCCTCGATGTTTTTCTCACATAGCTTACCACCGGCTGATTAATCGATGACGCGCTTAGTGGCGGGATTTACATGGTCATAAAAGATTTAGACTTGAAGCCAAAGATGAATACCATGACGAGGGACTTTTTGGAGTAAGTCCTTGAATCGAGTCCATGCTTCGAAGAGAGATTCACCTTGACGTTGTTGGAATATCAAGATGTCATTTTAGAGTTTAGCAGTTCCCGGTGGGAAGAATTGAGCAAGGAAACAAGTAGTGAGATCCTCCCAAGTGGAGATGGATCTCGCGGGAAGACATTCAAGCCATATGCTAGCTTAATCGCGAAAGGAAAATTGAAATAAACGCAGTCACGTCCTTTCCCTATTTTCAACATTAAGGTCAAGAGAGTCAAAAAAATTGAAAAAATCCTTAAGGTACGAGGTGGATCCCGTGGAATGAACAACCGTTTTGCACCAATTGGATGGTATCGGATCGTAGATGCACCATATTTTTTCCATCGGTGAGCTCAATCGTGTTTCGATAGCCCTTATGGCTTGATCAAGAATAATCTCCTAAGGTACGAGGTATATTTTCGTCTCCCATGATGGTTAACGAAAAAAAGGTTTAGAAAATAAATGGAACAAATAAAAGATAGAGTACGAGAAAGCTAATTAACAAGAAAATAAAATCTCACTTGATAGAAATCTTGTGAGTAGACCTAAGCTAGATAGAATCCGAAACCTAGACTATTCCTCGGCAGCGGCGCCAAAAACTTGATCTGCGGTGATAGCAAACCAAAGTTTTACAATCCTCTAAGGCAGTGTACCTAATCATTGTATTGTAGTATAGGTAAGGCTCGGGGGATTGATCGTTCTCTAGGGGAATAGTTTGGGTAGGCTCGAATTGTATGTTACTAAGGTCTAGAGGTTTAGTGAAGATTATTTTTGTGTTTTTATGTTTTGGGAAAGCAAGTAAAATCTCGGGTTTGAAGGGGTTTGATTAAACTAAAAACTACTCCTAATTCTATACTAATTTGCATTAAAGTAAAGGTTGATGGAAAACTCCTATGGTCAAATAAATGTGTACACCTAATCATTGACTATGCCCTAGTTAATATCTCTCATTTTATTGCTCGTCACCCTCGTTAATGTAATGTGGAAGTATAATTAAACACTTATTCGGAGTCCACCTAAATGGAAAGGTAGTATGAAGACTATTGCTAGGTATCATCTAACCTAATCGCATTTCCCTAGACGTTCATGATAATGTAATATCTTATAGCTAGTTTTCTAAAGCCTAACGCGCGCACCATAAACAAAAGGCAATAATAAAAGGGATAATTAACAAGGTTTCAAGCAATCATAAGCAAACACAAATAAATTTAGCCAAGCATGTTAATTGAAGCGAAGAACAATTAATCAAACAATACATAGACATATCGAATGATTAAAAAGGGTAAAGGAACTTCACTTCAATTAAGCATGGAGTTATGGTGGTCACACAAGGGTTAAAACCCTAAAAACGTATAAAACCACTGCTACAAAGTATAACCACGACTTAGGTTCATTTCCTAAAGTTTTCCAACACAAAACCTAAAAAACAAAGGTTCTATAGAGTTTGGATCGTGACGACGTCTCGTACAAATCCTGAACTCGTCAACCCATAGAATCTTCTTTGGGCTTCTTAGTGTCGGCTACTTTGACGTCTTCACAGAAGATCTTGAGGTCGTCTCTTGAACATTTTGACATCGTCACAAGGAATTGTGACGCAGTCTCCACGCACTGTATGCCATCTCTTGATCATCTTCGTGTAGAGTTGCATTCTTGTCCCGTTTCTTCCTAAATTGAGTCCAAGTCACGTGTATTTCCTCCAAATGTCTTTCAAATGCTAATATGACAAAAAGAAACGATTAAGCACATAATTTGGGGATATTTGCATGATTTAAAGGGTTAAATGACCCTTAAAATGTATAAAATGACACCTCATCATAGGCCAAATTTTATAATATCCCAAATTATAATGCTTTACCAATTTACTTTTACTGTTATAAAGTTGGTTATCACTTCATGCATTTCACTTAATACAACTTTTCAAAAAATAGGGGAGTGGAAGTTTAAGTTTGAACATTTATCTTTATATATATAATCAAACGTAAGTAACTTTCATGTTCATCTGTATCAATAATATATTACTCCTTCAATTTATTTTAAATTTTTATTCTCCATTTGAGGTTCATTCGTCATTTTTGCTCAAATATCTTTGGGTTAAAGTCATTAATTACCAACGTACTTTCAAAAATTTCCACATCTTACCAAGATGGTGGTTTTAATATCATTATAACCATCCAAACTTGTTTGTACCGGTAAATATTACACATGTAATTATCATAATTTCCACGTCATTAAAAATTGCCAGGTGGAATTAATTTTGTTGACTTTTTGCACCTCCATCTCACTGAGAGATTTTTATGAGTCCCGACGGTTTATTAATAACAACAATCACCATTTTTCAGCTTGGCCGAAAATAAGAACTTCACACCTCCCCTTTTTTATCACTTTCTCAGAACACTAACCAATTCACTGATTTTCATACCCATTCTCATTTTTTTGTTTATCAAAAACTCAACAGCACCCCCATTTTTATGGAACTGAACAAATCCATACATCCTTTTTTAAACAACTCATACCCACATTCATTCATTACCTACTTTAGCGTCTCCTAACCCCACTGATTCTCATACCATTACTTGATAATCTCAGTCTTGCAACACGAGTTGGTTTGTGGGGTTAGGTTTGTGGTGACACATTCGATATTGTTTTACATATCAGCATCCCTCTCTCTTTTTTACGTTTGCCGCCGCCGGATAAGAGATGGTTGGAATTCATGTGTATGGATGAGTATGTTTGATTTTTGTGGTTGATTGGGTTCTTGATTTCTGTAGGTTTGAAGGTCTTGATTTATTGGTTTTTTTTAGATCTTGAATCTGATTTTCTATATGAAGATGACTGGATCTGTGTATTTGTGATGATAAAGGATTTGTGTGAATATGTTATTGTGAGTTGTGAAGGATTTCGAGTTGTAGGGGATCTGGGATGTGATTTGGATTTTTTGAGTATGGATTTGATTTACATAACACACGATCGGTGTTTTCTTTTTTAGAATGATTTTGAGTGTGGCAGTGGTGAAAACAAACGTTGAGGATGGCGGTGGGTGTTGGAGTGAAAAAGAATAAGTGAAAGAAGGGTGTCTATGGATTTAATGAGTTCGCCGGAAAAGATGGAGTTCGCCGAAAAAGATGGAGATGTTGGTTGTGGCATAGAGAGAAAAGAGATGAAGGAGGCATGTAGATTGAGATGGGAAGTATTTTTGTGGTGGATGAGATCTAAAAGAAGAGTGGCAATTGTGATGTTTGACTAGGTAGTAATATTAAATATGTGGATGAGGTGGAGCAACTTGTGTTGAGATGGCGTCTACGTGGAAAATATATAAATTAAAACTAAATTTAACCGGCTAAAAATGTGACGTGTCGGTTATTTTAACTTTTTAACCGGTGAACATCGGTATCATTTGAGATAGTTGGTAAGTTTAAAAATAAAACTAAAGTTTGGATGGTTATAATGATATTAAAACCACCATCTTGGTAAGATGTGGAAATTTTTAAAAGTACGTTGGTAATTAATGACTTTAACCCAATATCTTTTGTAGAAACTGCTTAAACAAAAATCTTTTAAATTATTTTATCAAGGCATTTACTGTCGCCCACACTCTCTTTTCTCCTCTTCTCCAATCAGAGTATGATTTGAGTATGGAGAGGTGTTTCTTGAGTCCGAATGTGAAAGAGAGGGGAGAGGTGTAAAGGAGAAAGAGGTTGGGTCTGTGGATGGTTCTGGTTCGAGGTTAGGTGATGGCACTAGTTCCAAAAACACTAGTTCTATTCAGGAAGAGTTTATGGTCACTCTTGAGCCTATGCAGTCTAATGTGAATGTTGAAGTGGAAAGTGATGTTGGTCCTATGGTGGGACAGCCTCCGACTGATAATACCCATGGTAAGTCTTCGTATGTTAATGTTGTTGGTGCACCGAGTAGAAAAGATTTGAATTTTCTCACTTTATTCACACGAGGAGGAAATGGGGTTGATGTGATTGTTCCGGTGGACTCTATTAGAGCTATTAGTAAACCTTTTACTAATACAACATATGGTTTCTTTTGGGAAAGCGGGTGGCTTACCCCGTTGTTGGTAACTATGTTAGGAACACTTGGGGTAAATATGGTTTAATTAATTCAATGCTTGACTCGTCTACTGGGATACTCTCCTTCCCGTTTGGTTCTATGGATGGCTTGGATGCGATGCTTGAAAATGGTCCATGGTTTATTCGCAATAATTCGCTTATTCTGAAAAAGTGGAATCCGAATGTGAACTTAATGAAAGAAGATGTAGGGAATGTTTTGGTCTGGGTTAAACTCCATGGTATCCCTGTGACTGCATTTAGTGAGGATAGTTTCAGTGCCATTTCTACTAGGCTTGGTACTCCTCTGATGCTTGACTCTTATACATCTGACATGTGCATTCAATCATGGGGTAGGTCAAGCTATGCTAGAGCATTGATAGAAGTTCCGGATAATGTGGAGTTAAAAGATATTATTGTGGTGGCTATGCCTAAATTTGATGGGGAAGGGTTTTATACATGTAATGTTCGTGTTGAGTATGAGTGGAAACCTCCCAGATGTGCGTGTTGTAAGGTGTTTGGTCATGTTCAGGATGGGTGTCATAAGAATATTGACTCGGATGAGGTGAAGAACATGAAGAAGCCTAGCCAAACTCCTAAAGGTGTTCTAGTTGGTACTAAAATGGGATTTAAAACTTTCAAACAAGTGTATAGATAGGTTTCTAAAAATAACAATGTCAACACCAGCGGTAAAAAGACAAAAGATGCGAAGCCTACAATAGAGGTTAGTAATTCAGACTGATTTGATGTGCTTTATTCGGTTGTTAATGATGCAGATTTAGGTACAAATGGTGGGACTTCTAATCTGGTTAGTAAAAAGGCAAATTCTAGTGGTTCCTCGTTATGGAATATAGAATGTAGTAATACTAGTACTATTTCTATTGTTGATAAAATTGACAAAATGTAAAGACTTATTATTGAGGGGAAGGTTATGCTTGTGGATGATGAGGGTAAATATTTGAAAAAAGGGTTGATTCTTTAGGTGATCATGATAGTGAGGATGAAGTTGCATCAGTTGATAATGATATGGAAAAAAATTTGGCTTCAAAGAAGGATGGCTATGGTAATAATAGTTTGTTGAAACAATGGAAAGAATCTTATGAGAATGGTGACTACGATTTCGACCCAGATAATGATGATATGTATGAAGGCCAGGATATTCCTGACAGGATTCAAGATATATGTGATAACTTTGATATCAAAGTCCGAGGTCGTAAGAAGAAATAGTTTACTCTTGTTTCTTTTGTAGTCTAGTCACTTTGTGTACCTTGCGTTAAAGAAGTAGTTTTGCCTATGTATCGGGCGAAAATGTGAGACTCGCCCTTATCCTTTATACTTAAGTGTTTTTTGAAGTAATAAAATTTACCGAGGAATCCCTTTACGGAAAAAACTGCTTAAACAAGAGCTCGGGTGAGAATATCGCTATTTTCATATTTGGAGGCCACGTCAACATGTGACGTAACTTGCATGACAATCACGGAAGATCACAAAATTACGTTGTAGATGAACTCATAATTGAATGTACGCACACTAAAATTGAAGGTGAATATCAAGCTCAAGTTGCGAGTGTAACTAGTTAGATGTCGCTCAAGCTAAACCAAGATCTTAAGATGTTACATAGACTAATGTCAAAGTAATTGAAACCAAAAAAAAAACATTTACTTTTTATGGTAGTCACCTCTTAAGAGTCTGCATGTCTCTCATTGTGTTTAATATCCAATCAAGAATGCTTTTATAATTTAGTAATGAGATTTACAACTATTAGCGGCCTGTGTATTACCTAATTCAAGTGTGTTCGAGTGCACTCTCTCTTGTGAGTATTCAATTTCATTTGTATGTGTTCACATGTATGCTTTACATTATGAGCGTCTAACTTTTTTTTTCTTAAAACAATCTAGGAAACTTTTTCTTTTTTCAAGTTAATAATATGTCCCAGTACATGTAACTTAACAACCATTAATGAGGTTGAACTTTATAGTAATCTCGGCTCAAAACGCATACTTGTTGTGTGAGAATTGTTGGGACACTCTAGCTTGAGCTCAAAGTTGAAGGCTTTAAGAGGAATACCTCATGCTTTCATAGTTGTACAAAAAAAACTGTATTTATTGATAAGCATCTTGAGTGTTAAAAGAGTGTCTAGTAAATGCAATGGGATATGAGAAGGTTTTGTAACTGCAAAATGGGACTGAATGAATGCAGACAATAATTAGTATTCAGAAGAACTCTAAAGGATGATAGAGTTAGAAAACAATAAATTCAATCAAAAAGAATTCAAAGAATCATGCAGTTACAAAATCATCAAATGTGCCATCTATAAATGAGTCGTCCACTCCTTTATCTCCCCACAAAAGCATCACATATCAGATATGGCGACTACTGAGTCTGCACAAAAGAGCCCTAACACTATGCCGAATGAGACTGTACAGAAGAACCTTAAAGTTTTCTTGGACGAGCTCAATGTGGGTGTGACCGGGACGATTGTCCTCATGTTTTGTAGAAATTGGGATGTTAACGCCGTGACCGACCGTTACTTGAGCACCAACTTTGTGGCGACTGATGCAAAGGTAATCTATACTCATTAGCGGTGTGTCAATGTTGACAGAATATCAACTTGCGCTGAAATTCTTACGCACGCTTCTTGCAGGTAATATCATCCACTGCACTGCGAGGGCCAGCATAGCCCATAATTTTATCAAGATAAATGAGGGGGGATATACTCAGTTAAGAACTTCGTTGTCCAGCCTAATAAAGATGAATACCACATTTTAAAAAAATGATGCCTTTATGCTGGAGTTTGCTGGTGCAACAACAGTAAGAAAATCTTTTCTCAAAGCTAACGGGTTTGTCCGATACCTATTCCAGCTGGTGGATTTTGATCAGCTTGAACCTACAAGTAATAAATACTTGATTGGTTAACTCTTTTGCCTTCCATCTATACCATATTTTGTACCACATTATATAGCAAAGTTAAACTCATATGCAAATGAAAAACTTACAGATGTTGCGGGTTATGTGACTAATGTGGGTAGGACCACTCAGCAGCGTACCGGCTCACGGACCCTTGATTTCTACCTCGCTGACCAGAGTTACTGTCATTGTCTTCAATTGTTAATCTACAAACAATGAGCAGCCAACTTACACTTTCTCAAAAATTTTGTGACCCAGGGGCCAATCAATCAGGATGACCCTTAGAAAAGAGGACACGGCATGTTGGCCTGTACCCGGTTGTTTTAATATCGACGACCCCGAAACATTACAACAGTAAGTGCCCATAACCCCTAAATTTTATACACATTTAAAAACATTGAATGTTGTGTAAAACCGTATCCCTACCTTCAACAATTAGACCACGTAGTTGATGAAACTGCAACAACCCCGGTGCAATGCTCGGCAGACTCAATATTGGAAGTCGACGATGAGGTATGTTTAAACCCTTTGGTACAATATTAGGAAAACTTTTACACTGACCTTCGCGCACAGACTGCAGAAGAGCACTCGGAACTACCCCACGCCTTATACTGACACCCTTTTGTACAACAGATTGGCAAGGCACCCCTCCGTGTCTACTCCAGCCAAACCTTCTGAGGAAAGGAAGCATAAAAGGTAAGCAAACAGTTGCAATAATAAAAATGTTTGTGGCATAAAACTTATCCTGGAACGACTAACATGTTGGGGGAGATGTCATCAATTTAGGGTGGAGCTTGAAGATTCAGACACAGACGCTACATCTGTTATTGATGAGGAAGCAAAGGATGCAACCACGGGCTGTTCTTCTAGAAAGATAAAAAAGATACGGTCAGCTCATTGTACACAATTTCCCCAATCTTAATACTTATTCAAATATTAACAAGTGTTTTTTGCTAACTTATGCTCTTCAGATACATTATAGACGACTCTGTCTCGGACTAGGATGCCCAGGTTCATAACCGTACAAGCACCAACCATCGTCGCGGGCAGAATCAGAGAGTGGATCATGCAAGAGTAGTTAGAAAAATAAAAAATAAATATGGTGCTAAATGTTGATAGGTAACTATGCTTTTCTGTCTTACACATGATAAGACTCATGTTTTGTTTTTAACAAGTTGGTTTATGTGGCGTCAATATATCATAGGTGGACATCCATTGTCATGATTTGAAATGCATTTGAATCTCGCTTTATCTCAACTATTTCTATACTTCTATACTACTATATAAAGCATTTATAATGTGGGACCCATTAAAAATTAAGATAAGGCGGTGCAATCTTGACCATCCATCTTATTTTTAAGAATCACATCATAAATTGACATGTGTCAACTTTTGATTAAAAAATCACTTTTATTTTCAAATTGAAATATCTTTTTATTATGCTCTTTAATTCAATATCAATTTTGATATATTTTTAAATTTTTATTTAACATTTTAATGGGGTTTATTTATGTTTGATTTATATTTTTACAATTTAATCTTAATTAAATATAAACTTCATACGTTAAAAACATATACTTTCGAGAGAGTTTTGTCTTTTACATCGAGAAATGAGATTTAATATGGTGTTTGCGGAAAAAGATACGGGAAACCCCAACGAAACACATACATTGTGAAACGAAATTACTAAGCGGGTAGGAAATTACGTAAAAAGTTGAGTTAGTAATTTTTTTATTGTCGCCGCTATGCGCGGGTAACCAACTATTCTGTATAAGCGGGTAACCAACTATTCTGTATAATTGACACAAGTTTCTCTTATATACCAGATGAGATGTTTTAGACACACTCATGTTATCATCAAAAACTGCATCGACTTTAGGCAATGTATTACAGACACTTAATAATAAGTCTGTGGTAGCAAAAAAAAAAACGAAACAATCGAACAATCAATGACTCAATCATAACTTCAAGATACTTACTATTGTCTTTGTTGTCGATTCTACATATTCTATTAGGTCTTGAAACTTGAAAGAACTAACTTCAATATTGTGAAAGGTGAGTTTTTTACCTTTGACATAGGTTAAAGGATTATGGGTGAAAGTCCCCCCATGATAAACATCCATTGTTAGGAATTAGTGTTATACCTTATTCATTAAACACAACCATGGGCGGAGACAAAGGGGGGGCCCAAGAAGCAAGTGCTTCCCTAGCGAAAAAATTTGTAGTGTAAATTTTTGAAAATATTCGATTTTTTTCGTAATTTGCCCCTCCTAAGAATCATTTTGTAGTGTAGTTATTAAAAAATATCAAAGTGTGCCCCCTCGAACCAAACTTTTTGGCTCCGCCCCTAACACAACTCTGACTAGAATTTGAAATAGAGATTGATAGGAATTATGGTTCTTCTCTATGTGAAAATTGATCGGTCTGTGTTTTGAATTAGTGTTAGACTTTTTATTAAAAAATGATATACTGTAAGTCCAACTTTGCCACGTCAAGATATTGTAATTTGCCACGTTTGTACAATATAAGTAATTTGCCAAGTTTATTTACTAGAAATAATTTGCCACGTTTTGTTAAAAAAAAAGTAATTTGCCACGTCAAGAGTATGTTGCCGGTAACCGAACAAAAACCCACTAAGAGGCTTAGGTGTAGTAACGCCGGCAACGGCGTTGGCCGGCGTTACTACTACACGCACGTTGGAGTGGATTTAAAAAAAAAAAATCATTTACCCCTCCCCCTCAAACGGCTATATACTAGTTTTAATTTTCCCCCTTATTTTTAAAAAGTTACTAATTATCTCCTAACGGCTAGTTTTATTAAAAAAAAAAATTTACAAAACAGCCCCTAACGGCTATATTTTTAAAAAAATATTTCATTTTACCCCCCTCACACAACTCATTATAAATACTTCAATACCTCTATATTATTTTCTCACAAAAAAAAACATACATTTACAACAAAAAACACTACAAACTCTTTCACAATGAAACAAAAAACACTACAAACTCTTTTACAACAAAAAAACACTACAAACTCTTTCACAATGAATCAAAATATGTCGGTTGTTGACTGGAAACATGTGTATTCTAATCCTGCAAGGTCACTGCAAACAGTGTGGATCGATCGATGTCAAACCCAACGTCGTAAAGCAAAAGAATTAAGAGACAAAGATACGCATATTAGTCTCCAATAAAACATTATGAACCATATTTGGCGCGAAGTTGAAGAAGCATCGGAAGAAGATTAGTCGCCGGGGCGTATTTTTTAATTTTTTTTTTAATTTCGGTATTTTTTTTTAATGTGTGTTTTTTTTAGTATTGTAATGTGTATTTGAATTTTATGAATGAAATAGTTAGTTTGTTAAAAGAATGAAATAATTGTTTAGGGGGTTTTATGAAAATAAAGAGGTGAGTGGTGTTATTTGGTGTTATGATTAGGGGAGTGGTGTTGGTGTTAGTGTTATGCTGATGTGACGTTGACGTGGCAGCAAAAACTTGGTGTTGCCAAGTTATGATACCTAAGGCTCTAATAGTCCAACTTTGAAATTGAAAAAAAAGTTGGTACTTTAAATTGAAATCGAGTGTAAGTTGGGTACACTTTTATACGATTTGCCCTATAGACAATGTCAATTTTAAAGTTTATAAGGGCATCCACTATGGTCATTTAAAAAAAAGTTTTAAAACACATGAAAAAGTTTATACTTTGTTTTAACCATAGTGAGTTGATTTTTTATGTCCATGTGGAATGAAAAGATGTAAGATCTTGGATATTTTCATAATTCAATACATGTGTAATTATTTAGCATTTTATAAACGTTAAAAGGTTTATACATAATGCAACAAGGTTTATAAAATCAAAAACTTTATAAATTAATGATGTTATAAATATTTAGACTTTTTAAAAAGTCTATCATAGTGGATAGCTCCTTAATTTACTTATATATGTATTGATCCGTCATGAAACATAAACTATTAATAATTCAATGTTATATAACTTTATATCTCAAACAACTCAATTTCATCATTCGATTAACTCAAGGTTTAACTACCTTATCCTATAACTATCTACAACCATCACGATTTTAACTCGAAATAAATCAATGACTTGCATTCACACTACCTGTGTTTCTCAATTACTTTGCGCAAATTTTAAATTTGAAGATGCTGATAGCTTTCCTTTTTGGATATTCAAGATAATTCACCTTGTGAAACATATCAAACCCTCAAATATGAACTAATATAATACTTTGTAGAAAGATAAATGTTTGATTTTTCTCAAAAACTGAGTCCCGTGTGCATTCGCACGGTCTAAACGCCTCGTGTTTCCCTGTACGTTGTAGAGTTTAACACCTATTAAACGAGGTGAATCATAAAGTGATCCCGGCTCAAAACTCATACTTGTATGTATGAGAATTGTTGATACAACTCTAGCAAGTAATTTTTTAATGGGTTATAATCATGTTATTTTATCAATATACTAGGAAAGAGATACGAGGTGTTTGAGATTCTATCTTTGTAGTATTCTTACTTAGTAACCATGTTGTAATGTTACGTATTTTTTTTTTTATGTTGGGTGGGTTTTTTTTTTTTTTTTTTTTTTTGGGTGGTTTGGGGTTTTTTTTTTTTTTTTTTTTATTAAAATCTATTCCATAACTCACCTGAAATATAGCAAGATTGTTTAAACCACGTAGAGATGTTTATTATAATGTTAGATACCTCATTATCACTTTAAATGATTTGGGTTTAATATGTTAAACACATCTCTTTATAAACACATTTATAACTTCATTGTTGGGTTCGCAACTCTTCATCTAGTCACCACGATGTTTCTTATCTACATAAGTCAAGTTTATGCATAAAAAAGGGAAAATGATTCTCATTTTTAGATCGTATGACTAAAAATTTGACTAGAAACAAGATCAAGACGTTTGCAAAATAAATGAGTATTAGAAATGACCAAATGCATATGACATATGTTAAATTGGTAGCTAGTATCTTAACATTATTTATATAAAAGTTGGTATACACACATAAACATTGTTCAATAGTATTTCTGTGAACTTTTTTACATCGAATTCAGTAAAAAAGTTTCTTAGAAAATATGTGTATTACATGGGTATGAAACTAGTAATATAACATAATATTGTACGATTATTGTATTTATGGTTTGATCAGGCACTTTGCCTGACACTCTTCCAGCTTGAACCAACAACCCTTGATCTTATAATTTGTTTCTTTGCAACAATACATAGACTTATCGTCTGGATCGCCAGAGGTACAACCCCCTGTCGCAGCCACAGTAGTAGCTTTGCTATCTTTAAAAAAACAGTTCTAGCATTAGATTCGATCAAAATAATCAGAATCTTAAAGTAATACAATATATAAAGATTAAAGTATTACGTAACAACTTCCATATACGAGCAAATGGCACAAAAAGATACCCAATTTAAGGGTCGTTTCAAATCAAGATATCACACTTTTTTCTTTCATAAAAAGGCACCAAACTTATTTTTTTGCCAATTTGGATATTTTCATTAACTATACGGTCATCGGTTAAGTTTTATATTTCAAATCCAACCCCGCTATCACCACCATCAATCATCGTCGCCACCACCAAGCATGCCCACCACCATCACTACAAAGCACTGCCTTTATACCAGCCCTACCCACCACCAGCCACACCCGCCATCGTCGCCACAAACCACCAAACCACTATCACCATTAACCATCTTCGCCACCACCAACCCCACCCACAAACCAATACCACCACCGCCACCACCACCAACCTCGCCCATCATCGTCCACTAACCAACATCGTCCTCATTACTATCATAACCTACTGTCGTCCTCACCAACATACACATTCACCACAGCCATCGGTGTTTGCGGTGGTGGATGGGTTGGTGGTGGTGGTTGAGGTTGGTGGTTTGTGGCGATGATGGGTAAGGTTGGTGATTTACGGCGATGGTGGGTGGGATTTGTGGTGGAGGCGGTGCTTGGTAGTGATGGTGGGTAGAGTTGGTGGTGGAGGTGGTGCCTGGTAGTGATGGTAGTGGGGAGGCTTGGTGGTGACGACAATGATTGGTGGTGGTGGTGGTAGCGGCCGATGGGCTTCAAATGTAAAAGTTAACGGATGATCGTTAAATATCTAATGAAAATACCCAAATTGGCCAAAAATGCCTTTTTCTGCAAGAAAACAAACCACCAATCTCAACCACCACCACCAACCCATCCACCCCCGCAAACACCGATGGCTGTGGTGAATGTGTATGTTGGTGAGGACGACAGTAGGTTATGATAGTAATGAGGACGATGTTGGTTAGTGGACGATGATGGGCGAGGTTGGTGGTGGTGGCGGTGGTGGTATTGGTTTGTGGGTGGGGTTGGTGGTGGCGAAAATGGTTAATGGTGATAGTGGTTTGGTGGTTTGTGGCGACGGTGGTGGGTGTGGTTGGTGGTGGGTAGGGCCGGTATAAAGGCAGTGCTTTGTAGTGATGGTGGTGGGCATGCTTGGTGGTGGCGACGACGATTGATGGTGGTGATAGCGGGGGTGGATTTGAAATATAAAACTTAACCGATGATCGTATATTTAATGAAAATATCCAAATTGGCAAAAAAATTAAGTTTGGTGCATTTTTATGAAAGAAAAAAAGTGTGATATCTTGATTTGAAACGGCCCTTAAATTGGGTACCTTTTTATGCCGTTTGCTCGTATATCGAAGTTGTTACGTAATACTTTAATCTTTATATATTGTATTACTTTAAGATTCCGATTATTTTGATCGAATCTAATGCTAGAACCGTTTTTTTATAGATAGCAAAGCTACTACTGTGACTGCGACAGGGGGTTGTTACTCTGGCGATCAAGACGATAAGTTTATGTATTGTTGCAAAGACAAAAATATAAGATCAAGGGTTGTTGGTTCAAGCTGGAAGAGTGTCAGGCAAAGTGCCTGATCAAACCATAAATACAATAATCGTACAATATTATGTTATATTACTAGTTTCATACCCATGTAATACACATATTTTCTAAGAAACTTTTTTACTGAATTCGATGTAAAAAAGTTCACAGAAATACTATTGAACAATGTTTATGTGTGTATACCAACTTTTATATAAATAATGTTAAGATACTAGCTACCAATTTAACATATGTCATATGCATTTGCTCACTTCTAATACTCATTTATTTTGCAAACGTCTTGATCTTGTTTTTAGTCATATTTTTAGTCATACGATCTAAAAATGAGAATCATTTTCCCTTTTTTATGCATAAACTTGACTTATGTAGATAAGAAACATCGTGGTGACTAGATGAAGAGTTGCGAACCCAAACAATGAAGTTATAAATGTGTTTATAAAGACGTGTTTAACATATTAAACCCAAATCATTTAAAGTGATAATGAGGTATCTAACATTATAATAAACATCTCTACGTGGTTTAAACAATCTTGCTATATTTCAGGTGAGTTATGGTACAGTAACATTATCAACATGGTTACTAAGTAATAATACTACAAAGTAGAATCTCAACACTCGTATCTCTTTCATAGTAATATTGATAAAATAACATGATTATCACCCATTAAAAAATTACTTTGAGCTCAAGCTAGAGTGTCCCAACAATTCTCACACAACAAGTATGAGTTTTGAGCCGAGATTACTATAAAGTTCAACCTCATTAATGGTTGTTAAGTTACATGTACTGGGACATATTATTAACTTGAAAAAAGAAAAAGTTTCCTAGATTGTTTTCAGAAGAAAAAGTTAGACGCTCATAATGTAAAGCATACATGTGAACACATACAAATGAAATTGAATACTCACAAGAGAGAGTGCACTCGAACACACTTGAATTAGGTAATACACAGGCCGCTAATAGTTGTAAATCTCATTACTAAATTATAAAAGCATTCTTGATTGGATATTAAACACAATGAGAGACATGCAGACTCTTAAGAGGTGACTACCATAAAAAGTAAATGTTTTTTTTTGGTTTCAATTACTTTGACATTAGTCTATGTAACATCTTAAGATCTTGGTTTAGCTTGAGCGCATCTAACTAGTTACACTCGCAACTTGAGCTTGATGTTCACCTTCAATTTTAGTGTGCGTACATTCAATTCTGAGTTCATCTACAACGTAATTTTGTGATCTTCCGTGATTGTCATGCAAGTTACGTCACATGTTGACGTGGCCTCCAAATATGAAAATAGCGATATTCTCACCCGAGCTCTTGTTTAAGCAGTTTTTTCCGTAAAGGGATTCCTCGCTAAATTTTATTACTTCAAAAAACACTTAAGTATAAAGGATAAGGGTGAGTCTCACATTTTCGCCCGATACATAGGCAAAACTACTTCTTTAACGCAAAGTACACAAAGTGACTAGACTACAAAAGAAACAAGAGTAAACTATTTTTTCTTACGACCTCGGACTTTGATATCAAAGTTATCACATATATCTTGAATCCTGTCAGGAATATCCTGGCCTTCATACATATCATCATTATCTGGGTCGAAATCGTAGTCACCATTCTCATAAGATTCTTTCCATTGTTTCAACAAACTATTATTACCATAGACATCCTTCTTTGAAGCCAAATTATTTTCCATATCATTATCAACTGATGCAACTTCATCCTCACTATCATGATCACCTAAAGAATCAACCC
>BQNB010107076.1:0-23244 GCA_026074375.1 Tanacetum coccineum | reverse complement strand
GACATTTTGTAGTAGTATGGGAGAAGAGGCCTACTTCTCAGACATTATTTTATCCTGCGGGATGTAAGTGTTAAGTTTCGGTATACGGGCTCATTAGTGGGAATACATTATTTATATATAACTTGGCTTGCGAGCAATGTTATATGATTTGTTGAACCAAATATGCGTTCTAACTATTTGTGTGTAAACTCTATGAATTCACTCAACGTTTTGTTGACGTTTTTAAGCATGTATCTTATGTTTAGATGCTTGTGATGGATTGGATGGGACGAAACGCGGATATTGAAGGACACGGACTTGGTGAAATTTTGTACATTCCACAAAGTAAATTTTAAAGAAAATGAGTCGTGTGGGGACTTTTAGAATTAAATTCTATAACGGTATTGGGACCTATGTAACTCTGATCTTTTTAATAAATAAAATTCTATTTTATAAACGTATCTTTGAACGTTTACTGGGACTCGTGTGCATGTATTATGAAGTATCACCCCAAATGTTGTATTCTGCTGCGTATCGTAGTTTGGGGGTGTTACAGAGTGGTACCAGAGCACGAGTTGTAGTGAACTTAGTCGTTTTACAAAACTTGGACTACAACTGTTTTCGAAAAATTTTCACGAGTCTTTCACCGTTGTCTGATATCCGCGCGCATCGTTCTCGATCCTTAGAATCCTTATGTGGTATATTTGATTTCATATTATGTGTGTAACAAGTGGGAATTCATTATAAGGTACAGTTTATATATATATATATATATATATATATATATATATATATATATATATATATATATATATATATACGGCATCCGTTTTGCGATGTATGGTTATATATATATAACTCGATATTCGCATCTCGCGAAAAATTTAATTTCTTTATGCATTTACTGCAAAGTCATAAAACCATCCTGATATGTGATGAGTATAAATTTTTACATATGATTAAAAATATGTATGATGGTTACTAATATAAGTATTTCTTTTCTTTTGTAGTATCATGGGCGAACCTCTGTCGCCAGATCGCGTATTCGACTTCCCCGTAGACGAGCTAGAGCCGTACCTAGCCTATGATTTCTTAGCACCCAGATCGTTACCAGGGTATGCTGGTAATCCGAACAACAACAATGGGTAGCTTGAGGCATATGATTACTTACTTGGAGAGATTGAAGCTATGGTGGACGAGCCGATGGTCGTACCGGCTATTGAGGAGGTTGCTGAGCCAGTAGCTGAGGCGGAGGAGGAGCAGGTGATCGCTCCCGAAGTTGACATGGAGGAGGAGCAGATGGATGCTCTAGTGGTAGATATAGAGGAGGACTTGGCCGTGTTGTTCAGTGATGATGACTTCGAGGATGATGCCTCTGATGGGTTTGACGAGGAGGAGGTCTGAGAGGTAAATGAGGAGTGGCTGATGGCTCCCACCACACCACCTCCGATGCTAGCGGTGCCCCCACTAAGTGTTTATGAGGTCGGAGGTCCATCCACTGCTGTTGTTGAGGGACCATCTTTTCCCCTTCCAGCACCTAGACTTCCCATACCTCCGGCTATGATTGAGGACTTGAGTACCCGTCTAGGTAACCTGGAGTACGGGCATGGGCAGCTGGTGCTGAGGGTTATTCAGGTGAGTGATACGGAGGTAGCATTTAGCATTTCCATTGGGGAGATAGGCCCGAGGGTCTTTGCTGTTGAGGGACAGGTACAGGTGATAGTGTCCCAGATGGTTCATGCTGCAGATAGATGGGAGCAGGTCGGTGCTTAAGTTGAGCAGGGTCAACAGACTGCGCTCCAGGGAGACGAGACGATTGCTGAGTTGACTTAGCAGGTGCAGGCCTTGCAGGTAGATGTACAGCAGAGAGACACGCGGATCCAACAGCTGCAGACTACAGTTACTAAGATGGGCAGCCGGGAGAGCACACTGATGCGGTGTATTTGGGGATTGGAGAGGCGGATTGCAACATTAGAGAGAAGACCACCGGGACCCTAGTAGTCATATTAGCATTTTATTTTGATTTTTGGATTTGGTTATGACCATTGTATAGCCACTAAACTACTAGTGTCAGTTAGTGAGGTCATGCTGCAGGGTGTATTTTGGTTTTTGTAAACACCGCAGTCATTTGGATATGTTAGGATTTTTGTACTAGAAACTTAGAATCATCATGATTGGGATGTATCGGTCTTAGAACCGAGGATTTGTAACTCTTGGGGGATTTTGGTTGTACGTGTACTACCCCTAGTATTGTTATTATTATGGCTACGAGACTATGGTTATCATTTGATTATGAGTTTGTATGATTGTGGATGTTGATATATTGGGTAGTCTTGTTATCGGACTGACCTAATCCCGAGTGTGGAATGATTCTGGTTGGTGGATCTTTCGCACGTGTATGATACTATCTTGCATTGTCCATGAGTGGGTATTATTTTTGAAACTTGCTGTGACCATTGACCAAACTGTATTTAATGATGTTTTGTGAATTGATAATTTTAAAACTATGAATTGCAATAACAAATTTGTGTGTTGAACAAATGTCGTTACGTGAATCATATTGACTAGGTTGTATAAATTGTTTGTGTAAACAATGGAAAAATGCATTTTCAAATTTCATAAACTGCCTCTATGGTGTCAATTATATATATATATAGGTATTTTTATTCTATAACATAATAGGTGTATGAATAAATTTTCTTTTTGAATAATAAGAATGGAAGGTGGTGCTATCTTCTTTTCTTTCTTTTGAAATAATTTGATTTTTACTCTTCGAAACGCGTGTAGCGTATGAAAAAATAAACGTTTTGACGAGGAAGGACATGATGTCGTTTGATCCTCAATTATACATAACCTGATCAACTATGCATAATTTAGGAAGAACTACGCTATGTCGGATAAATCGTCACCATTAAAACGCTTGGTAATTGAGATAAATGTTTGGGTCAAGTTTCCGGAAGGAGAAAATATTTTTACCCTGCTACGGATACTTATGCAAGTAACCCTATTCTTATCGACTGCATGGAGAGAGCCTCATACGAGTCATTATGACCGGGTCGTTCTGAAGTGGAAATACCCACGATATTGTTCGGAGCGAGTGTATTTAGAAAGGAGTAGAGTTTAGTTCGTAGTATTTAAGATCGGCAATTGTTATAAAGACATGAAAAGACCAAGTGTAGTCGGTGTGCTAGTGAGCAATGGTAGATTTGAGCTACCAAGGGTGTAAACCTGATACCGACCCCAAGAAAGAATATTCTTGGAAATGTAAAGATTCCTAAGGTGGGTAGAAGGTAAGATGGTTAGTCACGAGGTTGAAAGTAAGAAATGGAGAAGACTTCTCGTACATTGGATGTATGTTGCCTTTGATGTATTAACTGATGGCCGTGAAGAAGACTTCTTTCTCTGAAACGGAGTGTAGTGGTGGTATAGTTATAAGTATACCTGATGTCGTCAAGGATTAAAATAAGGCGCTAAACGACACCTGACTTAAGGTTAGTGATCCTTACTCCTTAACATAACGGCTTTATGTGCGTATGGAAGGCGAAAAGATTAAAGACTCTAGACGAGTGGTGACATCCGTTTCCATTCTGGAGGAACGATCGAAGTAGCTAATGCCTTAATTCGAACGGTATTGAAATAGGAATGTGTGTAGCTATCTCGGTTTGATAAGTTGGGTCGTCTAGAATTTGAGGCGATGCGATCGGATCAAGTCGACTATGTTAGTCGCGGTGCGTAAACGTCAGAGTTTTTATTTTTCGTCGAACGAGCAACGAGCCCATGATGCTCAATTGTTTTCTTGATTGTTTTTTATTTGTCTTTTGACAATATGTGTTTTAGCATAAAATCATTGCCGCTGAATTATGTGCCTTATGTGCTATGTGATCTTGAATGGTAGTAAGCGCTTGTGTCACTTTTATTTTTCCGTGATATGGATAAGGACGTGAGTGAATAGGTATACTTACCCGAATGTAGATGAAGATTTGTTTGAAAGGTACGTAGGCCTGGTAGACCATTGTCGGTTGTGGCTTGTTAAACCACAAGCATGACCATAGTTGGCTAAAACCTAACCGTGATTTAGTCAAGATCATTACCAAGAGGCTTGGTCATCCGACAAGCCAGGAATAATAAGCAATCTAACCGGTTGGGTATGAACCCACATGATGAGCATGGCATTGTTGAGGCTTCCTGATAAGTAGGCACAAATATTATGTTGAAACTTATAGAAGGCAGACTTGGCTATTGCGAAGCGATGATAAGCTAGATAGGAACCTAGAGTCATTTTAAAATAACTACTAGGCGATTATGTGCTTAAATGAATATGTGATTTTATATGATGCGTTGGATGGAGTAGTATATACTCCAGAATATTTTTCACAACCAGTGGGCATTATTAAATGAGACCGGGAGGGCGATATGGGTGTTTTGATTTTGGATAACGATATAAATATATAGCGTTTCGAATATTGACGTCTATCTTGATTATTAGATAGCAACGTATGTTTTGATTTTGATTAGCAACGGAAGTTTCATTCCTGGTTTTGGCAAGCGAAGCGCGCTCAGTTTTTATTATTTTTATGATTGCCAATTAAGTTTGGAACGATCATCCGTTTTAGAGATTTTCTCATTAGAACGATGTAATAATTTATTTTAATCGAATCTATTCCATGACGTACGTTGCCTCTTATGATGAGCGTGACTATGAAAGTTAAAACAACATGATTTAGTTTTGTCGAATATATTATCGCAACGTGTTTTGTCTCTTATGATAGGAGCTTACACGATTGAACTTTTATTTGTTGGTATAATTACCATTCGTTTTGATTGACTTCTCGTCCAAAAGGTCAAAGAGAGTAGAAATCGCATCCTTATAGGGTAAGAACGTGTGAACTACGTGCTATGACGAGAAGCCGTCATGCCACGAAAGAAATATGAGACGGGAGAGTAAGGCCGAGCACCGAGGACGGCGCTCCCTTAAGGTGGGTGGAATGTAACAACCCGAGTTTCACGACGCGTATGACGAATTCGTGCGAGCGAACGTCGACATTTAAACTTTTATTTGTCGTAAATAATTATTTTCGTATTTTATTACGAACAGAAATTTAAGATATTTATTTTTGACCTTTCGCGAGTCGTCGGTTGACCGTGCATTCGTTAATCGTTTTGATCATCGTAAAAATCTACGGCGCATCTCGTTATCATTTTTATGATCATAATTTATTATTTTGTGAACTTTGTCGTTTTCGTTCCTTGACCTTGGCCAAAGCTCGCGTTTTATCTAAATGGGCACAAGTTACATTTTAATTAAACATTACACAAGTTTTACAAGTAAATGAAAAAGAAAAAAAATATATATTTGCATGCCAAAGGGCCTAGGCCGACGCCTAGCTCACCCCAACACACTCAATTGTGTTTATTTTCCAAGAAAATGATTACTAGTTGCTACCTAGTTTGATTTAAGTCATCCACTCTCACACACAAAGCTAATTTCAAAAACATTTTCCTTCTCTTTTTATCTTGTGGTTCTGCCGGATATTAAAACACACACACAAGCCACCATTTTTCCATTTTGATCTTTCAAATACCTTTAAACATCACTCCAATAATGATATGAATCAAGAAAGAATCAAGTTTTAGTTGTTTTCCCCTTCCCTCTTTTCTTTTGGTTCGAACGAGTACTCAAACAAACACCTTTGGTGTTTTTGATTTTTCTAGCTTACAAATCTTGTTTAGGTAGTCATAACTTGATCATCCATGCAATAAAAATGGACATGCAATAAGTTTACACAAGTTCTAGTTTTCTTGAAATCAAAGGGGTTTGATCAAGATTTAAATCAAGAAATAATGGGAAATAATAGTGGGAGTTTTGATTTTCAAAAAGGGTGAAGGTTGTTTGGTTCGGTTTGGAGTTCGAATCTAAGCAAGAACACACAAAGGTGTGGGTTTATTAATTTTGGGGTTTGATTTTATTATTAGATTAATCAAGTTACATTAATCCAAGGTATATTGGTTGGGTTATTTTTGGAGTTTGGTTTGGTTTGGTTGTGTGTGAGCCGCGGCCAAGACACAAGGAGAACGACCCGATACTTTTATTTTTTCCGATCTTGCTCCGTATAACATTGTGAGCATTCCTTTATACTTTGTATCGTTTGTTTTATTCATTCGATTCGATATTAGTCGTTGCATGTGATGGAATCGATAAGATCTTGCGCCGATTAGTTAGTTGATGTTATAAAATGATTGAATGAGTTAAGTATAAATTATAGGCCATATTAGATGTATTTTAGATGAGCTTTTGGGTCAAAAACGGATTTTGGCGTGTTTTGTAACGAGTATATTGTGAGTAGAAAACGGAACTTGTGTTTCGAGGGTCGAGATTTTATAAAATTTGATTTTGGGTTAACAGATATGATAAAGCATTCTTAGACGATCGTTTTGACATAAAACGGAGCTTCTAACTCCTAATAACAAAAAAGTTAGAGCTAAAACGAGATGTATATTTTTGGCGTAAAATTCGGCACTTGTAGAAAATGGTGTTTGCTGTCAGGAAATTAAACGTACATTTTAGGCACTTTCGAGTCCGTTTCGGCCTTTCGACGAAGCACGAAAGTTGCTCAGAATGATGTTTTACATTACTGCGAGGCTCGCTGATCTTAAAATTGAGTAATAACTGGTCAAAATCCAAGGTCAAAGTCGGCGTTTTTATTAAAAATGTCAAAGTTCCCGCAGAAACTTGCCAGCAGGGGCATTTTGGTGAAACTTGCAGGGGAATTTTGATCATTTTATGTCGAGTTTCGGGTCTCGGCTAAAACTAAAAAGTTATCCAGAATATCGTTTTACATAAAATCTCTTCTTTGTCCGAATCATGAAAATGTGATATAGCGGGTCGTTTAGAGCGGGTCAGATTTAGTAACATATATATGTAAAATGTGTATAAAAAGGTCAACACAATTAAAGTCTAACGTTGACTTTTGAAAGTCAACGGGGTAATACTAAACTTGACGGGGATAATAAAAGTAACTAAACGTTATTATTAATAAGGCTAAGATATTTTAAACTTAACGATGGATACGAACGAAGTGGATTTTAAAAATAGAAACTTTTGTACTAATCAGAATATAGTACCGGTATAAGTAATTAATTGAAAGTCAAGGGTTCGACGAGATGAATTAATATTATTATAAATATAATTGGATAACGAGACCTATTAAATATGGAAACTTTTCGAGAATAGTAACTATCCAAAAATAAAAAGTTTTCTAAAATAGAAAGTTTTCGATTAAGCTATGTGAGATATAAATAAAAGAACATACGTGAACCTAAATCATTGTAAGGGTTTGTTAGATCTAAGGCGCAAGTGGATTTCTCATCACATGTATGAATATATATATATATATATATATATGATTTTGTTGATACGATGTACGCATCGTTGATTATACTTTTCGGAATAGTAATCGAGCGACATAAATTATAGGTCGTGATCGTGTTCGTTGATTTTCCGTGGACTGATTCGATTATTTGATCTTCGGCTTCGGTCAAGGTGAGTTCATAGCCTCGCTTTTAAGTGTTTTAAATGTTTTTAAACCCGTGATTGGTGGTTTTCACACTATATATATATATATATAATATATAATAAAATATAAAATATATATATAAGTCTAAAAATCAACAAGATCAATGATACCGAGAAGTAGTATAGAGTGTTCCCGGGTCGTTTATCCCCAACGAGGCTGGACTGGAAAATCGATACAGTCGAAGATTTGAGTTTGAAGGAAGGAATTGATTTGAGAAGTTGAAAAAGTCAAATTATATAACAACAAACAAAAACATTTAAGAAAAACCTAGAAATTACGAAATTAAACTAGAAAACGAGAGCACGAATCCCAAACAAAGGGGGAAAAACCTAAAATCTTTAAAAATAACCCTACGAAAATTTTTTCACTTCTAAACTACTCTAGGGATCAAATAACGAAGAATGAAAAAGACTAGACCGAAAACGGAGTTCGTTTGACCCAAAAACGAGTCAAAACAAAATCCCGTACCCGGACCCGTTCTTTAAAAGATGACAAATTGTAAAAATGACCCTACGAAAATTTTTATATTTTTCCTACAAACTAGATTACAAAAGAAAATTTTCTAAAAAAGCAAAATATTTTTTTGATAATTTTTGTATTTTTTATGAATTAAATAAACTTTTATCTAAATTAAATTAAAAAAAATATTAAACGATTACGAAAAATTCTGAAAAATTTACAAAAAATACTTCACTTTATAAATGACCTACGAAAAATAAGAAACACAAGATTGCTTAAGAAATAAGCCCGAAAATAAGCTATTTCAGCTTATAGGCTTATTTGGCCAAAATGCCCTTAAGTATTATAGCCCTTGAGTCTTTAACGAAAAAGACCCAAGGGCGCAGTGGTAGAGTGTGTGTGTAAAAGGGGAATGTATCGCTTGGTCCCGGGTTCGAGTCTTGCTCACCCGGGCCAAGTGTCTTTCCCCTTTTTTTTTCGAAAACTCAAAGAAGCAAAGTTGTTAAGCTCGTGGGGCTTAACAACTTTGTCTTCTACAACTTTTCACGAAAAGCACTCAATAAGCTTATAAATAAGCTTAAAGTGGACAGAAAGCTTAAGGGCTTAAAAACAAGGAAAATGCTAAGTCTTTTTGGACTTAGGGTCGAAATAAGCTAAGACTAGGGACTAGATAAGCTAAAGGGGCTTAAACTAAACCTAGATAAGCTAAAAGGCTTAAAGCTTAAGGCTAAATAAGCTGGGACAAAGGGCTTAATGACAGAAAGCTTAAAACAAGCTTAAAAGGCTAAGAAGCTAAAATGGGCATTCAAATAAGCTACCTAAAGGGAAATAAGCAAACTAACTATCTAACTTAATCTAAAAAGCTATTGAGAGCTAAAATGAGCTAATTTCATAAGCTAAATAAGCCTAAAGTGAAAAATAAGCAATCCCTAAGCCTAAGTCATTCAAAAACAGTCAAATGCCAAGTTTGGCCTTAAAAATAAGCCAACAAACAAGCTTCTTAAAAGCTGAAATTTAGAGAGCTTATACAAGGGGTTATAAGCTCTCTAAATAAGCCAAGAAGCTTGGGCTTTATAAGACAAAAAGCTAAGAAGGAGGGACTTAAAGTCTCCCCTTTGCACCAGGGGAGCCTTAAGGTTAGCCTCAAGGGCTTATTTGACAGCTTATAAAAAGCTGTCAAATAAGCTCTAAACAAAAAGTTAAGCTAAAACAGATGGAGTCCCCTAGCTTATGGACTTATGCACCAAATTTTAGCTTCTAAAAACCATAAACACTTGCTGAATTTTGAAGGTGAAAAAGGCTTTTGAATTTTTAAAAACTGTCACTAACAAACACTTGGTGCTTTTTGACTTACAAAGTCAAAAGACACCAAGGTTTTAATAGGCTGTTTAACACACAAAAACAGACCCTTTTTTTGCACTTAAACTCAAACCTACAAGTGCTTAACCAAATAAGCACTTGTGGTATCTTAAAAATCTCACAGTTTCTAAAATGGTTTTGAAAATCTTTAAAAAGACAATGTGGATCATTAAAGACTTTTGAAACAGCTTCAAAGAGCTTAAAAGATTAAGCTAAAACTAACCAAAATATCTTAACCCATACACACAACCTTTTTGACCCATTTTCATAGTTATCCCAAACACCCCTTTATGTAAACTGACAGAACTCAAATGAGCTTATAATCTATTTTAAAGCTACAACCCCTAAAACCTTTTATCTACTTTTACTTAATCTAACCTAATAAAGCTATTTTAAAACTAAAACTTGCAGCTTATTAATGGAAATAAGCCACTTTCTCACCTAGCTTATTAAACTAACTTTGACAGTTTTAACTAAACTAGCATATAATGAAATGATAAGCACTTAACAAGTATTTTTACACACTAATAAGCATAAAAAACAGAAATAAGCTAAAAATAGGCTGAGTTAGCTTATTGCTACAGTAAATAAGCCAAATTTGAAAGAAATTTACCTTTGATCCTTTTGTCAAAAAGGATCCCTTGAAGACCTAAATAAGCTCTAATCCTACCCGTAGCTTATAAATAAGCTAAACTAAGCTGAAAAACCCAATAAGCCATCCATTATAGCTTATTCCTCCAAGCCTTTTCAATCAAACAGTGACCCTTGCTCCTTTTGAATTTCCCTCACTTTTATTTAGAAATTTTTGAAAAGAGAGATTGTAAGATTAAAAGAGAGTAAGATAAAGAGGCTTAGCAACACAATGTAAACAAAACCTTCACTGAATTTTTCATTAAGACAAGAACAGGTACAAAGAAACCCTTTTTTTTAACTTTTTAAAAGCTACTACAAAAACTTGTAAAATTACATAAAATTAACTTAAAACTTAAAAACTACTTAAAAAACTACTTGTTGTCCACAATGGCTGTTACAAAAGCTATATATAGGCAAAACGACTAGGTCTTCCTTTCTTCTCTTTTCTTCACTTGTGTTTCTTTGAACACACATAAAAGGGGTGTGTTTGTTGTGAGAGTGGTTCACAGCCTCCATCTTGGCCATTGATCTTTCTTGATACTTGTTCAAGTCATCTTGGTCGTCGAAATGAGTCTTGGGGAATTGTGGGATTGCCAACTTGGCAATCCTACAGCTGGGAAAAGTAGTGGAGGAGGGGGAAAATGATTATCCATGGGGGAATTGAGTTGCAGGGTAAAAGGAGTTGAGGTGATCCCGTGATTTTGGTCCTGGGTTTTTGGGTTTCAAAAGTGGCGGGAAAGAAAGTTATAAAGAGGAAAGGGTGTGTCAGGGTGATAGTTTGTGGAAATGGCAAAGTTGACCCTCCAAGGTTACTTATTTCATTGCATCCATGGTCCTTGTATTGTTATAACTTTTGGGGATTTGGCACATTCAGTCCCCAAGAGTTATAACAATACTTGCACCATTCGTCCTTGGTGGTTCAAACTTCTAGGACTTGACAGTTTAAGCCCTTGTGGTGTAACTTTGCTCAAATGGCAATTTGCACCCTTCTCTTCTTTTCTCCTCTTTTCTTCTATGAATATAAGTTTAGGGGTTTGGCAATTTCAACCCTTAAACTTATATTTCTTGATTTGTTGACTTTTCTGTTTCGGGGTTGACTTGGGTTGACTTTGACTTTGACCAGTTGACTTTTCTGTTGACTTTTTGACTTGATTGACTTTTCGGCTTCGATTTGGCTTTGTCTTTCACAGTCTTTTCCATTCCGAGTCCGGTTTTGTCGTTTTGGCTTTGTTTTTCGTCCTTTTCTTAGTTATCCGTTCCTGCACAATACAATTAGCAAAACAAGCATATATTTGGAATTTTAAGTCCGTTTTTGGTTATTTTAGCTCGTTTTTAAAGGTAAAAGGTATGTGTAATTAAGCACATACCACCGCTCATCGCCGAAAAGATGCAAAAAGAAAAAGAGGCAAGGAGGTTGATCTTACCCTATTTCCTCTTGCTCCTGGTCCTTATGTAATCCTTTATCAAAAAAAAAAGATAAAAAAAAAAAAAAAAATAAAAAAAAAAAAATAAAAAAAAAAAAAAAAAAAAAAAAAAAAATAAAAAGGATATATTTAATATTTTATTTTTTATCATTATTAAGAATGAAATATATTATATTTTATTTTTAAATTACCTTTTGAAATTTAAATTTATATATAAAATAAATTAATATAGTTATTAAATAGAAAAAATTTTCTATAAAATTAAAATAACTCAAAATATCTAACATATATAAATCCGCCCCATCATAACCCAGAACAAAACTAACTAAAACAGAAACCATACTCGACCACAAACACAAAAAATTTAAGCCAAAAAAAAATACAAACAACAATAACCATAACATACCTGTCTAAAAAAAAAGTAAGCGCACACCTGACTAAATAGCACAAAACCATCGCCCTCACAACAACACAACAAGCCCCCCACTACAAACACAAACACTAACACTATATTCCCATACTACAAAATACCTACCGAATCACACAACCCAACTCTAAAACAAACTCACCTTACAATACGGACCAAACACACACAACCACACCCACAAACAACTCCAACAAACCAACACAAAACAAACCACACTCAACCACCCAACAAAACAAACCCAACCCTTCCCAAAAAACTTCAACACACAAACACAACAACAACATACAACTACCCTAACAATACCAAACAAAAAGAAAAACACGAAACATACCATCAACACAATCCAACCGACGAAAACAGACACTAACACCACTACCTCACAACCAATACCACTCTCTTTAACCCGCATGACCAACGCTCACCATAACCCACAACTAACAAACTCAAACCATGGACGAACGCACAACACAACAACAAGACACAATCACAATTTACTTTGGCATTTTAAGTCCGTTTTTGGTTATTTTAGCTCGTTTTTAAAGGTAAAAGGTATGTGTAATTAAGCACATACCAGATACGTTGGCCCAGAGTGCTCTAGCTCATGATCAGGAGTATGATCAAATCCTTAAGGATGATTTTGCTACTGCCTCCATGGCAAGGAGGTTGATCTTACCCTATTTCCTCTTGCTCCTGGTCCTTATGTTATGCCTTATCCATTTGAGGGTGATTCTTCGCCTGAGTATACTCAACAACAGTGGGATGGACCTCATGCCTTGGAGGATAATGTTTCATGCAATGAGATTTTTAAGGATCCGGATGTTTGCAGAAGGGCTCTAGACTGGACTATTACTCTCGTAGAGCTTAAGAGAACTGAATCCTTACTTTCGTCAGAACTATCAAACTGGATGAATGTACTTACTGCTCTTCTTGCCTCTTATAGAACAAAGATGAATTCCTGCTACACAGCTCTTGTTGCTTCTAAAGTTCGTTCACGAGAAAAGCTTAAGCGCAAGGTGGAATGTATTTCGGAGCTTCGTTTGGAAATTTCTACTTTGAAGGAGAAGTATGATAAGGTTTAGCTAGATTGGAGTATTTTGGATCAGGAAAATAGGAAGCTACGATCTTTTGGTGATGTGTCATCTGAGGATTTTAGGAAGTTGAAGGTTCAGCTTGCAAAAGCTAAAGCTGCTGCTGCTAGATCGTCGGATGAGCTGGCTAAGACCGATGCCAAATTATCTGATCAGGCTCTTGTCATGAGGGACTTGCAAAATGACCTTGCCCTTGAGAAATCTAAGTCTCAGGAGTATAGAGATGCTGTTGTGATTGCTGAGCGTCGCTTTGATGGCCTTAAAGACGAGGTCACTCATTTTGTTAGCTCCGGTGTTGTATGTCTTGTTCGTAGGTTGCTGTCTAGTGATGAGTTCAATTCTACTCTTGCTCGTGTTTTGTATCTTGGCATAACTTTGGGTGTTGAAAGAGGTTTACTCATGGGACGCACTGATGCTGCATTTGAGGAAGTTGCTCAGTATGTTTCCAACTTCTTTGTTGGTGCCCAAGCTGAGTTTGACAAAGCCGTTGCCGCTTTTCCATCTACCAACTATCATTTTCTAAGCAAGGTAGCTGCAACGGCTAGAGGTGCTCTTTTAGAAGTGGTCAATATTTAACCTGACAAGATTGTTCGTTCGGCCACTCCTGCCTATGTTCTTGCTGCTACTCTTTCTGCCAATGAAGCTCTTAACTGCTCATCTACTCCAGAGGAGCCCGAGCATGCTCCTGATGTTTCATCCTCTCTAGTTTAGTTTTATGTAATGAATATTTTAGTAATTGTGGTATGTAGTTATTCGAACATATTGTTTTGCTTTTTGTGTGGTGCCTTGTTTGCATCACCCCGGGTGTCATGGTTTGTCTGGGCCACTTTAGTATATATGCCTATTTTAGCATCTCTTAGTGTGTTGTATCCTTATTATGCCATTTACATGATATGTTCATGTTTGCCTTTTATATTTGTTTGTTTCTTAAGACGCAGAAAAGGTGTAGGCCGATGTAGAGTATTAGCCAACTCTTTGCGTATTAAGCATACATACTTTGACAATTTTTATTCGAACTTAAGTAACTTGCATGTCGTTTTTGTTGCTATCTCCATCTGATGTAGCTATTCATCAGAGAGTTTATTGCTAGGAGGCGGGGAGACTTGTACTTCCCCCTCCCGTTGGCGAGTATTAGTGTTTTGCTTTCCTTTGCCTTTACCTTATATTTTCTTTGCTATTACTTGTTTGTCCGGAGGTAGCAAACCGTCCGACGCTTCGTATTCTGCCTATATTATTGTAATTTGCCAAAAGTTCGTTCCTTTCATATTACGCTGAATTCGTACATTAATCCAGTCACTTCTGGAGTAAGTTTTTCACAACTTACTTGTCCGGGGGGGTTTAGAAACGTTCTTTCCTTTCCCTACTTATTCCTATTACATGTAGTATTTTCGTAAATTGCTTGAATGCCATGTCCGCGACACTTTTGCTTCGTCCATAGTCTTGAGCTTGTAAGCACATGTGCCGTATGCTTCGATGACTTCGTATGGGCCTTCCCATTTTGGTCTGAGTTTTCCAGTGACACTTCATTTTTCTGAAGGACGAACTCTCCCGTTCTGAATTGCTTGTGGTGAACCCTTTGGTTGTAATACTTTTCTACCTGCTTTTTTCGCCTTTCCTCCCTTATCATCGCGATTTCTCTTCGTTCCTCAAGGAGGTTCGGGTTCAGTCTGAGTTCCACATCAACCCTCTGAGCTGTCCGCCTCGTGGGCATACCTATTTCTGTTGGTAAAACTGCTTCGGTGTTGTAGGCCAGGCTACTTGTTTTTGGAATCGTTTGGTGGGCTCATAACACGTTCGGTAGCTCTTCTACCCATCCTGTTCCTTCCTGGTGTAACCTTGTCTTGATCCCCTGCATTATGCTCTGGTTGGCTCTTTTTACCGCTCTATTTGCTTGTGGGTGGTATACCGATGTTGAGATGAGCTTTATCTCTAGTCCCTCTGCCCAAGACTTGAATGGCTCGTTGATCAGGTGAGTCCCACTATTCGTTATGATGACAGCCAGAACTCCAAACCTGCACACAATGTAATCAAAAGCAAAATTTTTGACTTGCCTTCCTATTATACTTGCTACCGGTTTAGCTTTCAACCATTTGGTGAAATAATCAACTGTAACTATCAGGTATTTCAATCTTCCTGGGTCTTTCAGAAGAGGACTCACGATGTCCATTCCCCACTTTCTAAAGGGCCATGTTGATGTTACGGGGATCATGTCATCCTTTGGTAACCCCAGCACCGTTGCTTACACCTAACACGCGTTACAACTCCTTATTTCGTTGTTAGTGTCCCTGTGCATGCTCAAACAATAGTATCGTGTGTTCATTGCCTTATGCACCACTCTCTTTGGCCTATCATGCATTCCGCAAGACCTCATATGTATTTCACTAATCACATATTTTGCTTGCCGTGGACCTATACAATGTAGCAGCGGCCCCAAGTATGATTTTCGGTATAGTATCCCATCCTCTATTACGTAGTTGTTTACCTTTACCCTTATCGTTCTTGCATTGGCAGTATCTTCCGGTAGAGTCCCTTTCTCTATGTACTCCATAATCGGGGTCATCCATGTTCTTCCCTCTTCCTCAACTATTACATTTACCTCAGCCATGTCCACCGACCGTTCATTGAGCTCCTCCACTAATACCCCTTTAGTTAGTCCCTCGCACTAGAATGCTGCTATCTTGCTTAAAGCATCGGCCTTTTTGTTTTCCACCTTTGGTATGTGGCTAATCTGGAATTTATTTAAGCACCTTACTATTTCTAGGATCTTCTCTTTGTACTTCTTTGTTTCTTCGCCCCTATCTTTGTATGGGCCCTTGACCTGGTTGGCTACTAGCTTCGAATCCATAAACGCGTGCATTTTTTTGACCTTTATCCCAACTGCTATTCTCAGTTCTGCTAGCAGGGCTTCGTACTCCGCGTCGTTATTTGAATTGCTAAAGTTCAACCGAAGGGCATAGGAGTATTCCACACCCTCTGGATCTATCAGGATGAGCCCTGCACCAGATCTGTGATCATTGGACGCTCCATCAGTATATAGTTTCCATGTGTCTGCTTCGTCTATGGGAACTACAGCCGTTTGTTCCTCTTTGTTCCTTGACGACTCTAGAGCCTCCTTTTGGTCTGATGGCTTCTCCGGATCAGGGGTTCCTTTACTCGTGGGATCATCTCCTGTCACTATATCTGCTAGGAAATCAGCTAAGACCTGGCCCTTTATCGCGTTCTTGGGTGCGTATGTTATGCCATAGGCCCCTAGCTCGACCGCCCATTTAGCTCGCCTTCCTGACGCCTCCTGGCTATTCAGTATTTGGTTTATGGGCTTGTCCTTGATGACTTTGATTATATGGCCTTGAAAGTATCTCCTCAATCTTCTGGTGGCATGCACCAATGCCAGAGCTAACTTCTCCATCAGAGCATAATTCACCTCCGCACCTTGTAGTGATCTACTTACATAATGGATCGGCATTTGCTTCCCATTTCTTTCCACTGGCAGCACAACACTGACCGCTTCATTTGCTACTGACAAATACACCATCGGCTCCTCATCCTTTATGGGGGTTGTTAATGTTGGTAGCTCGCTATCAACTTCTTCATCGTTTGGAATGCCTCTTTCGCAGCTTTCGTCCAACGAAAGTCCTTCTTATGCATACACCTTTTGAGTGTATCCAGAAAAGGGATAACTCTTTTGGCGGCCTTAGATATGAATCTGTTTAGTGCGGCAAGCTTGCCACTTAGGCTTTGCATTTGCTTCAGATTATTTGGGGAGGGCATGTTCATTACAGCTTTATTTTTTTTCTGGATTTGCTCTGATTCCTTTGGATGTTACTATATATCCAAAAAATTTACCTTCTTCCATTCCGAAGGAGCATTTCTTAGGGTTTAGCTTCATATTTACCTTCTTAAGCATCAATAGTGTCTCCTCGATGTCTTTGATCAAATCCAACTCCGTTTTACTCTTGATGACCATGTCATCCACGTATGCCTCCAAGTTTCTTCCTATTTGTCCTTCAAATATGGTGTCCACTAACCTCTGATAGGTGGCCCCCACATTCTTTAACCTAAAAGGCATTTTCGTGTAGCAAAAGACTCATTCATCAGTGTGGAATGTCGTCTTTTCCTCATCTTTTTTGGACATTTGTATATGATGGTACCTCTTATAAGCGTCTAGGAAGCATTTGTACTTGAATCCCATTAGAGATTCGATCTTCTAATCAATTTCCGACAATGGATATAGGTCCTTAGGATAGGCCTTGTTTAGATCCCATAAATTTCAAGCACATCCTCCAAACTAACTCCACATTTTTTCACTAGGACCGGGTTTAGGCACCTATGTGGAGGTACCAAACCTTCTTTACTATTCCGGACTTGAGCCATTCCTCCATTTATTATTTGACCACCTTCCTCCTATTCGGAGCTATGCTCCTCTTTCTCTGGACTCTTGGTTCTATGTGAGGGTATGTTTCTAATTTTAATGTCATGACGAGTTAATTTTTATATACCATTTCGGGTCATTTAACCCCTATAAATCATGCAAAAATAGCTTAAAATATGTGCTTTTGTGTTTCTTCTTGCATTTTTTTTAGTCACTTGGAGGAAATAACGTTACTTGGACTATATTTTGTGAAGAAAACGGGACAAGAGTACGACTTTACACTAAAAGAAGGCTTGAAGAATAAATCACAAATGGTGGAGACGGCGTCAGGAAAGCCTTTTCGACGCCGTCTGGTATTCTGCTAGCGACCAGCGTCAGGAAAATAAATGATGTCGTCTGACCGTAGCCATCATATATGAAACCCCAAAATAGTAGACGGCGCGACGGCGGTAAGGATTATCTTGCGACGCCGTTTGCGATTGTTTTCTTATATAAACAAACTCGAATATACGGTTATTTTCGATAGAGAGCATATTAGGAGTGGAGTTTGATAGAGAACGATTTGTAGCTGACTTTGGGAGTATTTTAGGGTTTTCCAACCCTTTTGTACCTTCCCTAATCGCTTATTTTAAAATAAGTGAAGTTCTTTTATCCTTTAACCTTTTAATATGTCTTATTGTTTGATTGGTTATTGTTCTTTGCTTATCTTTAACATGCTAGGCTAGATCTCATTAGTGTTTGCTTATGATTGCATGTGAATTGGTAAAGTAATCCAATACTAGTGCGTTTAACTATCTACCTAGGGTGCCAGTAACAGTTTTTATACAACCTTACTTGTCGTCTCCCTAAGCGAGTAGCACTAGACGGGCGATTACGTGTAATTTTCGTCATGCATCACGGAAATCTTACACATGCATCTTAAAGTGAGCCAAGGCAATTATAGTTTAGGAGAAGCATACACAACCCACCCATAAGGATCATGCATGATTAAGTACACAATTCTCTTTTATCTACAATTCTCCACATAATTTTTTTTAATATTAGATAATTAGTCTAAAAACAAACCTACTTCAAACCCAAATTTATAAGCTTTCAGCTTTCATTAAAATATAAAAATACAAAAGTATTCTTCTTTCAATCCCGTAGACCTTAGTTACATCTAGTTCAGACCTTCACACGCTATTCCCCTGGAGAACAATAACAACCCCCCGAGTCTTGTCTATACTACACTATAACGGTTAGGTACACTGCCTAGGGAGTTGTAAAACTTAGTGGAGTTTCATAACCTCATCAAAGTGTTTTGGCGCCGCTGTCCGTAAGGAATAGTATAGGTTCTAAATTTTTATTAGCCTAGGTCTACTTCGCTTAATCCTTTCAAGGATAATTTTATTTTTTTGTCATTAGTTTCTTGTAGTCTATCTTTTCTTTGTGCCCTTTGTTTTGTAAATCTTTTCGTTAACCTCCATGGAAAATGAAAAGCCGCGACATACCTTAGGAGATTATTCCAAACCTGGCCACGAGGGCTACCAAAACACCATTGAGGTCCCTGATGGGAACAATGTGGTATCTCTTCGAACCGACACCCATCCGTTTGGTGCAAATGGATGCTCATATCCACGGACTTTCGTGAGGATTCAAATCAACACCTTAAGGATTTCTTAAAACTTGTGGACTCACTTGACCTTAATGGTGATAATAGGGAAAGGATGCGCCTGCATTTATTTTAACTTTCCCTTCGAGATCAAGCTAGCAATTGGCTTGAGCGTCTCCTCGTAGGATCCATCTCCACTTGGTAGGATCTCACTAATCATTTCCTTGCTTAATTCTTTCCACTGGGAAGGACTTCTAAACTTCGCAATGACATCTTGATGTTCCAAAAACACCAAGGTGAATCTCTCTCCGAAGCATGGACTCGTTTTAAGGACTCACTCCAAAAAGTCCCTCATCATGGTCTAGACCTTTGGCTCCAAATCCAAATCTTTTATGACCATGTCAATCCCATCACAAGATGCCCCATCGATCAAGCGATCGGTGGTAAGTTACGTGATAAAAACGATGAAGAATCTTGGGCATTATTAGAGGACCTCGACCTTTATGACAACGAAAGTTGGAATGACCCAAGAGATTTTGCTAAACCTGTTAATGTAATCTCTTTGCCCAACTACATACAAAAAACGCCTAACCGGCGACTGCTGAAGCTTGAAGACCAAATAAACTACTTGATGAAAGGACGAAAAGCTAGCTTGACACACGTCCCTCAAACTTACGCCAATGTGGTTTCCTCCGCTCCTCACTCACAAAACCTTAATCAACCATCGTGAAAAACTCCTTTCTCATTCCAACAAATCTACCCGGAGCCACAACCAAGGGAACTTGAGCCTAGTTTTGAAGCCCGCATGCAAGAATACATGGCTTCACGTGCGGAAAGAATAAAAAGGTTCGAGAAAGCTATCTTTAATCAAACAGATGAGATTAATGGAAGAATGGCTGAAATGTTTGGACTCTTAAAAGAACTAACATCGAGCACAACGCCGAAAAAGGTGCTAGTTAGAGAAGAAATTAGGAATTCCATAACTAAGAATGTCAATGCCATCGCCCTTTGTAGGATTGAAAGTGAGAAAGCTAAGGAAAACAATGAAGTTATTGATAAAAACATTACCGAACATGGAAAATGTAGTATTGAGGAACCAATTAGGATTACAAACAAAGAACCTTTAGGAGAAGAAAGAAAAAATGATAGAGCCTCCTAAGCCACAACCCGTTAGCCACTACCTCAAGCATAAAATAAATAAGGAGCTAATCGAGGGTCTTGTAGAAAATCAAAGGTTTAATGATTCTTAGCTAGCAACACGAGTAGGTAAGATGAAACGAAAGACTTATAATGAATTGCCTAGACAACCCATGTACGACGCAATCCTTAAGAAGAAGATAACAAAGAAGGAAGATATGGGAGGAAATTTTGTAATACCATGCAACATAGGAGGATTAAAACACATGGATGCCTTAGTCGACCAATGATCCGATGTAAATGTCATGCCCCTTTCCATCTACAATAGAATAGCCGACGAAAGAGCTGCAAAAACTGACATTAGACTTTCCCTAGCTAGCCATTCGTACATCTACCCTTTAGGAATAGCCGAGGATGTATTAATTGAGGTAGTTGGTTATGTGTATCCTATGGATTTTGTAATCCTAGACGTAAAAGAAAACGAACATAGACCCTTCATCCTAGGAACATCATTCTTGACTACAGCAAAGGTCGTGATTAAGTTTGATAAGGGAATAATAACTCTAAGGTCTTAGAAGAATAAGATAAGTTTCTATAAAAAGCCTGAACCCCTTCGTGAAGCAGAGAGAAAGACTAAGAACAACATAGAGCCCATAGCCCCCCCTACAACCATGAATAGATTAGCTTTAGAATGGAGTTTGACCAATGGAGGAGCAAAATTTTCAACAAAAGATGGCCCACACCAATGAAGGAGGAATTTGAAGTGAGAACCAAAGGAGGAGTTGAAGGATGGTGAAATTTTTTGTGTGTATTCCATTAATCATAAATTACCATTTATAGGGGTACAAGGATAAATAGATAGACAATAATCAATGATTGACTAGATAATGATTGAAAACTAAGCTAATCATGATTGACAACTAATGAGAGACACATAGGATAATGGGACACACGAGAATGACAGCTAATACTCCCCCACAGTTTGAAAGGGAGGCTTCTCGACGGACAAATTAGAACATAAGTTGAAAGCCTCTTCTTCTTCTGTCATCTTCTTCGTTGTTTGTTTGAGCGGAAACATAATTGTGTTTAGTTGCATAGTGGTTTATTGCTTGCAGCTTCCTCCTTTGCGTGATGTTTATTTTTACGTCATGGGTTTTTGCCTTTAGGTAGGAGCGACAATTTTATCAACCAACTATTTTTGAAAACTATAATTATCTCTGCTACATAAGTCGAAAAGCGCTATTTATTTTATCATCTTCTTTGTTGTTTGTTGAGGCGGAAGACTAATTGCATTCGCCGGCATAGTTCTTTTGCTGCTTGCGGCTTCCTCCTTTGCGTGACGTTTATTTTTACGTCATGGCTTTTTGCCTTTAGGTAGGAGCGCAAATTTTGACCAACTATTTTGAAAAATGACAATGATCTCCGATAGTAAAACAAGTAACAGATAAATATAGTGTGTTCAACCATAGTTTTGAGCCCAATATGTCACTCCCATCCCTAATTCACTTTCACTTTAGTGAGCATCATATTCCAATACCATATTATTATATCAAATTCCCTAACTCGTTTTCTTAACTTGCTGACACAAGCACATGAAATGTAACTTTTAACAACCCAACTTCATTAGCTTGTGCAGTTTTGAAGACTAGAACACTTTGAGTTATTTCTGCCATGAAAAGAATGAGTCACAACCTCCTTTATATCTTCATTTCATGATAATTACACCAACGATCTGTGGACACACGTCCCTCGAGCTTACGCCAATGTGGTTTCCTCCGCTCCTCACTTATAAAACCTTAATCAACCATCGCGAAAAACTCCTTTCTCATTCTAACGAATCTACCCGGAGCCACAACCAAGGGAACTCGAGCCTAGTTTTGAAGCCCGCATGCAAGAATACATGGCTTCACGCGGGGAAAGAATAGAAAGGTTCGAGAAAGCAACCATTAAGCAAACAAACAAGATTAATGGAAGAATGGCTGAAATGCTTAGACTCTTAAAAGAACTAACATCGAGCACAACGCCGAAAAAGGTGCTAGTTAGAGAAGAAATTAGGAATCCTATAACTAAGAATGTCAATGCCATCTTCTGTTGTAGGATTGAAAGTAAGAAAGCTAAGGAAAACAATGAGGTTATTGATAAAAACATTACCGAACATGGAAAATGTAGTATTAAGGAACCAGTTAGGATTACGAACAAAGAACCTTTAGGAGAAGAAAGAAAAATGATAGAGCCTCCTAAGCCACAACCCGTTAGCAACTATCTTAAGCATAAAATAAATAAGGATTTAATCGAGGGTCTCATAGAAAATCAAAGGTTTAATGATTCTTAGCTAGCAACATAAGTAGGTAAGATGAAACGAAAGACTTACAATGAATTGCCTAGAGGACCCATTCACGACGCAATCCTTAAGAAGAAGATAACAAAGAAGGAAGACATGGGAGGAAATTTTGTAATACCATGCAACATAGGAGGATTAAAACACATGGATGCCTTAGTCGACCAATGATCTGATGTAAACGTCATGCCCCTTTCCATCTACAATAGACTAACCAATGAAAGAGCTGCAAAAACCGACATTAGACTTTCCTTAGCAAGCCATTCGTATATCTACCCTTTAGGAATAGCCGAGGATGTATTAATTGAGGTAGCTGGTTATGTGTATCCTGTGGATTTTGTAATCCTAGACGTAAAAGAAAACAAACACTTCATCCTAGGAACACCATTCTTGACTACAACGAAGGCCGTGATTAAGTTTGATAAGGGAATAATAACTCTAAGGTCTGGGAAGAATAAGATAAGTTTCTATAAGAAGCTTGAACCCCTTCATGAAGTATAGAGAAATACTAAGAACAACATAGAGCCCATAGCCCCTACTACAACCGTGTGTAGATTAGCTTTAGAATGGGAGAAAATGATCAAACTCCACCAGAAGAAGGAAATGGAGTTTGACTAATAGAGGAGCAAAATTTTCAACAAAAGATGGCCCACACCAATGAAGGAGGAATTTGAAGTGAGAACCGAAGGAGGAGTTAAAGGATGGGGAAACTTTTAGTATGTATTCCATTAATCATAAATTACAATTTATAGGGGTACAAGGATAAATGGATAGACAATAATCAATGATTGACTAGATGATGATTGACAACTAGGCTAATCATGATTGACAACTAATGAGAGACGGATAAGCAGTTTGAACGGGAG